>RJWJ010019917.1:0-29709 GCA_004363605.1 Indri indri | reverse complement strand
TCTCATCTCCGGCTAACAAGCTACTATCCTTACCTTAACAGACATGCTTCTCTTTTTTTTCCCATCCCAGTAACTAAGGATCCACCAGCATCTAATTGCTCATCCAGTTTGGAACCTGGAACACTTCTTAACTAAACACAAATTGGATCAATGGTTCCCTAGCTTCTTTAGGATAAAAAAAGTTCAAATTACTTTGCATGGTATAAAAAATCTGGCCCTGATTTGGTCCTTTAGTGCCAGCTCTTATCACCTTATATCCAGTGCTCCAGCTGGTAGTACTATCAGCACAAGGTAAAAGCCATTTTGTCAAAACCAGATTATTTGCAATAACAATTTCATTCATTAATTCATTCAACAAACATTTGTTGAGCACCTACTTTTTACCATGTACTGGATATATACAGCATTGAAGAATAGTCACCAGTGGGGCCTGGCATGGTGGCTCATGCCTGTAATCCTAGCACTCTGGGAGGCAGAGGTGGGAGGATCGCTTGAGCTCAGGAGTTCGAGACCAGCCTGAGCAAGAGTGAGATCCCATCTCTACTAAAAATAGAAAAATTAGTCTCTGCTAGAAATAGAAAAATTAGCTAGATGTCGTGGTGCGCCTGTAGTCCCAGCTGCTCTGGAGGCTGAGGCAGGAGGATTGCTTGAGCCTAGGAGTTTGAGGTTGCTGTGAGCTACAATGACACCACTGCACTCTACCCGGGGTGACAGAGTGAGACTGTTTTGATTAAAAAAAAAAAAAGTCACTAGTAGTTGAGCGGGGAGCACATGTTTTAAAGAAATAATCACATGAATAATTAAATATAATTAAAATTATAACGAATGTTATAAAGAAAAAGTATAAGATGGTTTGAGAAGCTACGGATTTAGATTGTGGGATAAAGAAAGGAAGGTCTCAGAGGAAGTGACTTAAGTAGAGACTTGAAAGCAAAGAGTAGGGAAAAGGCACTGGGGAGGGATTCTCTCAGCCCCCAATTCACCCTTCTTTTCCTTGTTTTGTGAAATCTTTCTCCTTCGCTGGTTGGCTTGATGTTAGGCTTTCTCAATAGAAGGCAGTTGAGGAACGATGCTGGGTGATAGTGGACTGAAGGCACTTCCTTCTTGGGTTCTGTTCTCTTTTCTTTTTCATTCCACGTGGCAGCCAGTGGGTCGCTGTGTGGAAGAGCCAGTGGCACTACCCTCAGTGGTCCTCGGGACCTGCCCCAGCTGCACCAAACTTCCCCCACCTGCAGCTGCTTCCATGACAGCTTTTGCTGCACCAGCCTGCAACCATCTCTAGGATTGACAGATAAAATACAGGACTCCTATTTATTTTTTATTTTTTGGAGACAAGGTCTCGCTGTGTTGCCCTGGCTAGAGTGCAGTGGTATCAAAGCTCACAGCAACCTCACACTCCGGGGCTCAATTGATCCTCCTGCCTCACCCTCCCCAGTAGCTGGGACTACAGGCGTGCATCACCACGCCCAGCTAATTTTTGGTAGAGACTAGATTTCGCTATTGGCCAGGCTGGTCTCCAACTCCTCGCCTCAAGTGATCCTCCTGCCTCGGCCTCCCCAAATGCTAGGATTACAGGCGTGAGCCACTGTGCCCAGCCTATTTCCATTTTATTTTATTTTTTATTTTTTTTGAGACAGAGTCTCACTCTGTTGCCTGGGCTAGAGTGAGTGCCGTGGCGTCAGCCTAGCTCACAGCAACCTCAAACTCCTGGGTTCAAGCAATCCTACTGCCTCAGCCTCCCGAGTAACTGGGACTACAGACATGTGCCACCATGCCCGGCTAATTTTTTCTATATAGATTTTTAGTTGTCCAAATAATTTCTTTCCATTTTTTAGTAGAGACAGGGTCTCGCTCTTGCTCAGGCTGGTCTCGAACTCCTGACCTTGAGCGATCCACCCGCCTCGGCCTCCCAGAGTGCTAGGATTACAGGTGTGAGCCACCGGGCCTGGCCCCATTTTATGAACGGGAAAATTAAGGCAGAGTCTTTCCCTGCCTGGTTTATCTCCATGTTTCCAATATGCATTTTTGATTCATCAATTGAGACATTAAGCATTAACTTTATATTATGTTGAGGATTTTAGCTCACAGACCCCTTTTTCTTTGTCAATAGAACTCATCTCATTTTTTTTTATTGTTGTCATTTCCATGTTTCCATTATTATGACTACATTGTAATATACATGTACTTGGTTCAGGGAGTATTTCCTTTCTTGTATGATTTGTTGTTCCTGATAACTGCTTTTTTTTCAATCTGCCTGATTTTCTTCTATCATTTAAGTCTTCTCACATCCTCCATAGTGCTGTAAGATGTCCAACCTGTCACATACTCAGGTCTCGCCTTCTGACCATCGGTCTAGACTGGCTGCCCAGTGGCTTCACAGCCATCATCCTGGAACTTCACTTTATCTCACTCTTGTGTTTGATCCCATTTTTAGGCAGTACATCGTACTTTTTCTTGATTTAATGTTTTGATGAAGTGTATCAAGTAGCTTTCTAAGAACTGGTACATAAGATAATCTTTTGAGAACTTGCCCATCTAAAAATACCTTTATTCTACTGTCAGCCATGACAGTGTAGTTGGATGTATAATTTACCCAAACTTTTGAAGGCAGCGCCCCAGTTCCCAATTGACCACTGATTTCCAACATTGCTATTAAGAATCTAAAGCTAGTATTAGTCTCGATTCTTTTGCCATTTGGTAATTTTTAGAACATTCTGCCTGGTGTCTTAAAATTTCATGGTGGTATGGCTTGGTATGGGTCTCTTTTTATTAAAGTGTTAATTCAATAATAGCTTTTTTCAATCTCGATACTCGTCATTTCTTCAAGGAAGTTTTCTTGTATTTTTAAAATAAATTCCACCCATTCCTCGATTTTGTTTTCTTCCCAGAACTCCTTTTGGTTGCA
The DNA here is from genome assembly GCA_004363605.1 of Indri indri. Lineage (NCBI taxonomy): Eukaryota > Metazoa > Chordata > Mammalia > Primates > Indriidae > Indri > Indri indri. The sequence continues at coordinate 26,804 of RJWJ010019917.1, read as the reverse complement.
TGTCAAACCTCCTGAATTGATCCAATGTTATTTTTTCCCTCCACTTTTGATTTCTGTTCTAAAACATTTCCTTGTCTTCTAACATTCTCACTGAATTCATTCACATTTTAAATTTCATATCTTGCTCTAGTTTCATGGGGTTTTTTGTTTGGTTGTATTTTTTTTTTTTTCCTGAGACAGGGTCTCCCTCTGCTGCCCAAATTGGAGTGCAATGGCACAATCATAGCTGACTGCAACCTTGAACTCCCAGGCTCAAGCAATCCTCCCACCTCAGCCTCTCAAAATGCTGGGATTACAGGCATAAGCCACCATGTCTGGCTTCTAGTTTCTTGAATACGTCTTCTCTTATCTGAGGATATTAGTTCTTGGAAATTTTCTGATTCATGAGAGTTACTTTTTGTTTAGAGTTACCTTTCATAATCAAATTTCTGGTAATATCTGGCCATCCCTATTTAAAAGTGAAGCACTCAAAACCTGTTTGGAATATTCGTGTACATGGGCAGGACTTACTGACTAGGACACTTCACTGAGAGGGACTGATGGCCAGTTGGCTTTTTTGGTGGTGACCCTCAAATGTCATCTCTGTCAGAAGTCATTTAATTTTTCCACAGAAGGATCCTCCAACATCCCACCCAATATACATGTCCGTTGGTATTCTAGAGCTGAATAAGGATAAAGAGCTCGGGATCTTATTTATCCAGAATACAAAATTGTGCTTAATCCTTATTTTCTGTATAGCATAGCCTAGTAAAGAAGTTTACTTTTTCCTTTTTTAGTTGAATTACTACCACAGCAACCTCAGCCTCCAACTTTAGAAGCCATACTGTATTTACTGGTCGGTCTTGGCAAAAATCTCATCTCTGAAGCCAGTGCTGCAAACAACTGTTTGAATAAAACAGAAATTTCTAATAACAGAACTACACTCAAGACATGCTACCATTGACGCCTGTAGTTTTCATGTTTGGTTAATCCCTCACCATATATCCATATGAATTAAGGTCTCCAAATGAAGGGAGAAAATCCTATTCAAATGAGACATACTCATACATTTTATTAAGGCTCTTAAGTTATAATTCATCATTTTGGAGGTATGCTCTTCAAATTCTAAATATAATCGTCAAATGCAGTGATTGGAATAAAATGTAATAACCCTCTATGAAGAGATGATTGATTTTAGAAATCACCTCTCTCATTTGAAAGGTTCGCTTTTTTATTTCGTATAAACACATTTTGTTTTTCTAATTCAACCGTAAGCTCAGGAGCACCCTATGACACTTAGTAAACCTAAGTCCCTTTGTAAATGCAATCTAGTTCTGATCAACTGCCTTCTCAAATGGAACAGAACTCTAACACACAAGTAAAAGGAAGATGAGCAAGCACAGGGACAAAACAGGAGAACACAAACTAGAATGGGAATCTCATTTTCTACATGGAGACAATATCAATAAGGAAAATGAGAAACTGGTTTCATAATTAATTAAATCTGCAGAATGCCAGTTCTTTGTGGTATTAAACAGTAACCCAATACAAACCACTGTTTCTGGAATAGGATTTTTAAACATTAACAAATATCTCAGTGAATGTAACAATATAGCTAGACCAAAAAGAAAAATCTCACACACAATAATCACTGCAAGAAGATCCCACAGGTTATAGAAAACATAAAGGAACTTTAATATCCAAACAGTCAGGGTAAAGAATACTGAATTAATGACCCATTAAGTGTGAATCACTTCAGGTTCTTTACAGTACCAGAAAGTAAAATCTAAATGCATATTGCAGAGAATGAAACCATTTAAAAAACTTTAATTTCCTTACCTGATACTAATACCAGTCTGATTTTTAGACTGAAAAATCCTCCAATAATTTAACACTAAGATTTAAACCAGAGTTAGCAATGTTCCTGAAATGTGAATTTATTCAGTAGTAACATTTTCATCATGAGTATTGACACCACTTTCTTCTCAAAAAGTAGTAGTCAATGAACATTTTAAGACTTGTGCAATAAGAAAGTATGCTGGCTAATAAAAACTGTTATTACTTGAGTTAGTCAAAATTAAAGAAAAACTATACTTTTGTTTAGATTAAATTATTTATGCCCAAATAATTTACCCTGCAGTCCATGAGATGTACAGGAAATAAAATATTTTTAATAAGAGGAAAATAATGAGGGTCCTAAAATATAAACATAAGCCAGAAGAATCTAAAAAAAATTCCTGATTTTTTTTTCTTTTTTTAGTATTTCATTTAAGCTGCTTTTGGTTGCATGCCCTGATCTGTAGAAGTTAACAAGGAAATTATATTTCCAAGTATTTAAAAAATTTACTCATCTTCCATAAAGCAACTTTTAATGTATCAACACTTAAAAATACACAGTGACTTAATGAAACATCAGTACAACTGCATAGAATTGAGCTCCAGAGAATTATACACTTATAAGCTATCTTTCCTGGGCTCTGGTTTACAAGGGTATTGGCTTAGAGACCAGCTTAGAGTCATTTGCCCCTACCTGGAAGATACAGGCCAGGAAACTTAAGATTTCACAGGCCTTTCCTGTTTTTAAAGAAAATGCTGGGAGCTCTCTAAAGGTCTTGAAAACCACCAACCATTCAAATATGTATACTGGGGACCCTTCCTCTCTGTGAGTCAAGGAAGGAGGTTTGTGACCTTCACTGAAAACAAAACCTCCCACAACTTTTCTAAGAGACTCTGAAATGTACTAGAAATTTCAAAACTATAACAATGCCATCAAAGATTAAACCTCTTAATGCTGGGAGCCACCCCCAAATAATAAAATTGGGAACTCCAGGAAAACAGGTACCAAAAGAATCAAAATAATGATTGTACTGAGGATTCTCTTCTTTGAAGGCTGTTTAAGGAGGTAGGATTTTAAGGTTTTTTTGTTAATCTTTTGGCCTCTGAACATTTAAAAAATGCTTTGCCCGGCTGGTCCTTCAGGCTAATTTTGGAGTTCACAATGAAACTCAAGCCTGACATAAGGATATTCTACAGTTTCACAGCTATCATTTGTACATACTAAAATTAAGTTGATTTACTCTTTTTTAGTAAATCTAACTAGAAAACGGCAAATTAATATATTCCTTTACGTACAACTTTGTGTCTCAAAATTCTTGAAAAACAAGAGCAGATGACTTTGTATTCAAAGACTACTAAAGTGTGTATTTGATTTTCACATGCAAACAACTTAAAACCTTATAAATCTCACGTCAACTCTGCATGATGCCTTTAAGAAGGAAATGACATACAAAGTTTGCTAACTGTGCAAAATATTAAATTGCTAAAACATTTTACATAATGAAATAATACATGTAAATGTAGAAGTTGACACATGAAATTAACATGGCATAAGAACTTATCACGTTTCAGAGATTTTTTTTTTTTTTTTAGTGACAAGTTTTTGTTTTCATAGTTCCTGGTACACAGCAAAATTTAACACAGGAGATAAAAATCCTTTTAAACAAATCCAACAGGGAATTCTTGAGGCACCTTCTCATATAAAACACAAGATGAATGCAATTATCAATCCATCTGAGAAAGTCTTCAATCTAAGTGAACATCATTTTTTCCGTTTAAGTATATTTTACAGAACTTTAATAAGGCAAGACAAATCTGTGAAAAAATGTATACAAAAATGACGTAAACTAATAATTTATATTTAAAAACCTCAAAGGGATAACAGCATAGATGGGAGAGCTCAAACAATGCCTACTTTTTTAACCTAAAACAGAATTGTGCATAAGCTGAAGATTACAAAGAACTTCTAGACTCTGCACAGTTTTGGTTTTTCTTTTTTTTTTTTTTTACATCTTTATATTACACGTTTTAAATCATATCAGGAATGCAAACTAGAACTGCACACTACTTTAGTGGAAAAAAGTTCAACATTGTGCAATTTTCTGCCTCTTAATTTTTAAAAAGTGGCAGCAATCCCTGCATTTGTATTTGAAACAAGGATCTGAGAAACTTTATCAAAAAAGGTAATGAAGGCAAAAATTGGCAGACATCCAGCATCTTGTTTCTTTTTAAAACAATGTGGATGATAATTTCATGATTAAAAAATGAATCTTTTAAATAAATACATTGTATCTGACATTTGCACTGACTGATTTGATAAATCTTTAAGTAAACAATGGCTTTACTACACTCTCTGTAGCCTCAAGCCACTGGCTTTAGATTCTGGAGTCCTTTTTTCATTGGGTTTCATAACCTGCCACTCGATACCCAGAAGGCTGATTAGGCAACATGCTGCCATTCTGCCCTTGAGGTGGCTGTACTCCGTAATTTGGTCCCATCCATGGTGCAGAAGACTGAGTCTGACTGGTGAATAATGTGAAAGAAACAGAGAGGAGAGGAAATCCACCGATTAAAACAAACTAACGCCAAGGGCAAATAACATACACAGGAAATGGGAAACATTTTTTCTTAAACCCAAATATAAGGATAACTGTTATGCCAGGGAAAGCAAAGCCTTTTAGTTAAGTTTTTTCTCTTAAAAACAAGCATCCCTGTATGTTGGGCAGTTTAATTTTGATAGAAATTGTAGCTAAGATAATACCCTTAACCTATAAACATTTATCTCCTTTGAAGCCAGCAAAACCCATCTCCCAGCACAGAAAGGAAAACTGTCCATCTTCAACTTGGCTAGACATATGTTGAAGAAGCCACTATCTGAAAGAAACTGAAGTCATTTGGTACAATAAGAACCAGCATTTGTGTTGCTCAGAGAAGAAATTAAAATGATTATTAGCATATGTAACCTCATAAATTTTTTTAACACTACAAATATAAGATACTTTTTTAACCTGAAAAGTTTGATTTCCAGTTTCTTTTTCAGTAAGTAAAATGGCATAATTCAGGGAAGCTGGCCATATAATAATGAATGCATAAACTCTTTTGTATAGAAAAAAGCATAATGAATAAAATAACTAGCATCGAAATAAGTGTATCTAAGAGTGACCATCAGTCATGTGAAAAGCTTAATAGCTGTTAAGCACTTATTTTCTTACTAAAAAATTAATTGATTTATTATTAAGCATTACCCAATTTCATATGATCTTGATTACACTTCAAGGCAACATATTTCCTTTTTTTTTTTTTTTTTTTTTGAGACAGAGTCTTTCTCTGTTTCCCAGGCTAGAGTGCCCCTAGCTCACAGCAACCTCAAACTCCTGGGCTCAAGCGATCCTTCTGCCTCAGCCTCCCAAGTAGCTGGGAATACAGGCATGTGCCACCATGCCCGGCTAATTTTTTATATATATATTTTTAGTTGTCCAGATCATTTCTTTCTATTTTTTTTAGTAGAGATGGGGTCTCGCTCTTGCTCAGGCTGGTCTCGAACTCCTGACCTTAAGCGATCCACCCGCCTCGGCCTCCCAGAGTGCTAGGATTACAGGCATGAGCCACTTTGCCTGGCCTAAGTCAACATATTTCTAGGCAAATTTTTAAAGAGAAATAGTTAAAACTGTAAATTTAAAAACTACTCTATATTAAGTCCTTCAAAGGCTATGGTTATGCTTTACACAAGGTGCCATACTACTAATTACTTAAAATTTCTTTTGGCTGGTGCGTGGTGGTGAGTGCCTGCAGTCCCAGCTACTTGGGAGGCTGAGGCAGGAGGATTGATTGAGCCCGGGAATTTGAGGTTGCTGTGAGCTAGGCCAACACCATGGAACTCTAGCCTGGGCAACAGAGCAAGACTCTGCCTCAAAAAAAAATTTCTTTTGACATTTTTAAAGGTTTATAAAGAAAAAGATCAAATATACTTACTTAAATCCCTGCTGGTTCCATGCCTGGCCATACATTCCATATGCAGGTACTTGCCAACCATTAGGCATATACTGGCCAATTTGTTGTGCATTTCCATACCATTGGCCCCACTGGCCATAAGGTTGTGGATATCCAATTTGATTCTGCTGTTAAGTAAAATTATAACAGATAATTTAGTATTATTTGAAGTTATTTGTATATATCTAGTCCTATTATTATTACCACAAATACTTAGCCAAAACACATATGGCTATCATTACAATTAAAATGACAGTATAAACAAGAGTTTAGTAAGTGACTGGTAGAAAAAAATACAAGTGAGGTTATACTGCTGTAACTCTACATGATGCTCTGAATGGCATAGTCTTTCTAAGGCAGCAGGTGATGAATAGTAATAAATATTAAATTCAGTATAATGTGTAAGTGTTTGGTAAACTTTCCACATGATTGCTATATATACGGAAGATATAATGATTACTTATTCCTTTATTCCAGCTTACTTAAGAAACGTACACAGTTTAGGATTTTCTTACTCCCACTTCTGTGCTGCATTTAAACTTACTCATAGCAATCTTTGTGGTATTAAGTTTGAACCACTAAAGCTACCTGGAAGAACAAAAAGCAGTAAAATCTGGAAGGAAATGCCTAAATATATTTATAGCTTTATTTTCGTTTCAGCTGAAAAAGATTTAATACCCTGTTAAATTTGTCAGAGCATTTTAAAATCCACTGTGTGAGCATGACTCAAATGAGGCACTCACATTCATCATGTCATCACTACAATTCATGAACTACCACTCTGGAACTATAATACACGTAGGAAGAGCCCTTATATACTATCATTTTAGCTATAAACTTACTAACAAGGATTATCAACACTCTTCATTTTAAAATTACTTTATTATTAGCCCAGAACTTCTCAAAGTTAAGAACCCTCTCACCTGTTGCACGGGATTTATCATATCAAGAGATTCTTTGCCCCAGTAGCATTTCACAACATGACCTTCAATGGTAGTACCATTAACAGAAACAATTGCATGTGCTGCACTTTCATGGGAATTGAACCTATTGAAAACAAAATTAAGAATCACCAATACAAATTTCTTTAAAAATTTATGAATAAAACCAATTTTTATAAATCAGGGTGAGTTTGAGGTAAAACAGGTAGTTCACATAAAAGAATCAATAAAATGGCTTATTTTCTTTGCTATTTTTTCTCAAAGATTTTGTAGTTCTGGAGAAACTTGTGTTAAAAAGGAATGTGTTTTGTTGGACTTATGTTGGAAGATGGGACCTATAAAAAAAATGGCAAATATGACATATGCTAGAGAAATTTCTATTTCTTTATAACCAAGGTAAATTTTTAAGAAAACCAATAAGGTAAATGTTCAAAAATTAATGGGGAGAAAGTGTTTTTTAAAAAACCACTCCTACCGAACAAATGAATATCCTTTATCTGGAAAGACTCGAATTTCCATTATTTGTCCAAATGGCGAAAAAGTCTGACGCATTAGTTGTTCTGTTAGACAAAAAACAAAAAGAAACCACATTAAGTTATATTAAAATCCTACAAATATTAAGCTTGGAATTTTAAAAATTAATGACATACAGTAAAGCTTCCATACCTGTTAGCCCAGAAGTCACACCTCCACAGTATACTGTACAGTTGCTTGGACTAGACTGATTTACAACCTCATCATATGACAGCTGTTTGGTGTTTGCTGGGGAGGAAAAAAGTTTATCTTTAATTCATTAAATAAATGTTCAGAAAGAGAAAGGCAGCATTAACTACACTACGGTAATGTTAATATTTACCTTGATCAAAATGCTTATATAACACATATTGTACTTGAATTTAAGATTAAACCTCCCCCCAGAACGTCTAAAAAATTACCCAGTATTCTCTATTTAATAGGAGACTTGACATTACAGATAATATCATTATTATTTATAATTACAAAAATGAAAACTAAGTACATTTTTGAACAGTAGTCTTGATTTGCTTCTCATCTATTTCTGCAATAAGTCTCCGGGAACAGCTCTAACATTTAATATCTAGTGTATTTTTCTCCAAAATTCCACATTTCCTTTTCTTCTCCAATACACCTACACTCATATGTACTCTTTGGAGCTGGAGGCTTTCGGGTTGCCCAGTTAGTTCTGATTTGTCTTCCACCAAGCCACTGGCCACCCATCTGTTGAATGGCGTTTTCGGCATCCTGTTCCACACAACATTGGAAATAACAAAGAAGCCACTATTAGTTGATGTTAAATAATTTTTAGCAGGAGTGAAAACTTGGTGCTTTTCACAAATGTTTTTAAGTAAAAATGCTTTATGAAATATAAAATACACGATAGCTTTCCTAAAATGCAATGGTGCTTCTTTTATGTGGATATCAGACTTTGGGAATATTAATCATCCGAAAAAGTCATGAGCCTAATGAGGTAGATATCATAAAGTTCATGCAACAACTCAAGACTATTAAGAATGAAAATCTTATTTTAAACAATCCAACAAGCTTGCTAATGACAGTATTTGGTTTCTTTTTCATCTAACAAGCAAATACTGAGCAGTTACGTTCCAGGCACCAAGTTAAGAGCTAGGGATACACTGGTGAATAAGCACACATGGTCTCTTACATGGATATTACATTCTTTTGAGAGGAACAAATAAAGTAACATCAAGTTCCTGCTTAAGAAGTTGGAAGGACTGAAATGGGGAGAAAGCCTGGGAAAGAGAACGGGAACAGGTCTGAGGAAGAAACAAAGAGTTCCACGTTAAGTTTTAAGATGATTGTGAGACATCTAAATGAAGACCATTTGTTAGTAAGTATGGAGCACAGAGAAACAGACTGAACTGAAGATATAAAATTCAGAGTCATAAAGAATAGAGAGAGAAAAGGCCAAGGACAGAGCCCTGAAAAACAGCAAACTTTAAAAATTGAGTAAAGGAAAAATCCCTACCTAAGTTGACTAAGAAGGAGTAGCCAGTGATGAAGGAAGAAACCCACAAAAGTATACTGTCATGGGAGCCAAGAAAGCAGAGGTCAAGAGGTGATGTTGAATAGAGTAGCATTGGTAGGAAGTGAGAATAAAAGCCAGCTTAGAGTGGCCCAAAAAGTGAATGGGGTGTGTCTTTTCTTTGCACATGTCAAATGTGGGCTTAACCTACTACTAAAGGAACAGGCATATCCAAGGCTAAAAGTCTTTGAGACACATAAAAGGAAATGCATATTCTTCAAAAGAAACAAATATTGTTTACGACACTAACCAGTTTGAACTCCATGAGATGCTTAACTAATGTTATGGGTTGAATTGTGTCCCTCAAAATGATATGAAGTCCTAAACCCAGGTACCTGTGAATATAACCTTATTTGGAAATAGGGTCTCTGCAGATATAAGTAGTTAAGATGAGGTCATACTGGATTAAGATGGGCTCCAAATCCAATATGACTCATGTCCTTATATTAAGAAGATTATGTGGACACACAGAGAAAGAAGATGGCCACGTGAAGACGAAAGCAGAGACTGGAGTGACACGGCTACGAGTCAAGGATTGCCAAGGATTGCCAGCAAGCCCTAGAAGCTAGGAAGCATTCTTCCATAGAGCCTTCAGAGGGAGCTGAGGGTAACATGCTGACACCTTGATTCTGGATTTCGAGCCTCCAGAACTTTGAGAAAATAAATTTTTGTTGCTTATGGTGCTTTGAAATAGCCTCCCTAGGAAACAAATATAACTACTTACTTGCAAAAGAAGAAAACAACCTTTTTATGGTGTGTGTATATGTGTATGCCAGTGGTTGTGAATGGGAAATGAAGTGGAAGCATACGCAAACAACTCTTTTGAGAAATTTGATCCTGAATTATAGCAGAGAAATAGAGATACAGGTGGGCAAGGGATGTGAGGATCAAGTATAGTTTTGATTGAGAGATACTAGATTTTGATGGGAATGATCCAGTGGAGAGGGAGAAACCGATGGCACAGGACAGTAAGAACAAGGATGGCACATATATGATTCCCTTCATAGGAAATGTTCAGAAGAGGCAAATCTATAGTGACAGAAAGTACATTAACAGGTGCTCAGGACTGGTGAGAGGGGCATGGAAGGAAAAGGATAGTAACTGCTAATAGACATGTAGTTTCTTTTAAGGATGATTAAAATACTCTAAAATTGATTGTATTGATTGTTGCATAACTATGAATTTCCCCAAAACCACTGAATTGTATACTTTTTTTAAAGAGATGGGGTCTTGCCATGTTGCCCAGGCTGGAGTGCAGTGGCTATTCACAGGTGTGATCATACTGCCTACAGCCTTAACTCCTGGGCTCAAGCGATCCTCCGACCGTAGCCTCTTGAGGAGCTGGGACTACAGTGCCATAGCGTTAAATAAGTCGTATACTTTAAAGGTATGGATTTTATGGTATGTGAATTATATCTCGACAAACCCATTGTTTAAAAAACAATAAAGCAGCAGCAGCACAGGATCAAAGTTCTGAAAGGCAAGAGGTGGGAACCCAATCATAAGTGATTTGGCCATTGACAAGAAGGACCTTTTCTCTGTTGTAAAAGGAGGAAGAAGGGAAGGTGGATGAATTTTATGTAACTTTGGTGGCTGAAAGATGAGGAAATTCGTGTATGATAGCTTCTTTTTTTCTCAGTGAAGCATGATATAATGCTGTCAGCTTAGGGTGATGATGAGGAAGGGAGGAATATTTGAGAAGATGGAGTGGTAAGGAATAAAATAGTTACCACGAACAATGGGGAATCAAATGTATTAGAAACGTAAGTTTGTGAAGACAGTACTGAGTACTCATCTAAAGTGTGTGACCATTAAATGAGAAGCAAAACCAGATGGACTCAAGTTTTTCTCCAATAACGTTCAGTTACTCTGGGGTAGATAGAGAAGCTAAGTTTATTGAGGTTTTCCTAGCATGTACAACATGGGAAGAGAGGTAAGGAAGTTACCTCTTGCAAGTAACTACAATCAGGGCTGTGGCACTGCATAACACCAGAGCCAAGAATGAATCACGAATTTTATAGAAGTTGAAATGTAAACTTGGGAAGATTAAATTACTTACTCAAAGTTACATCTATCATATGTAGATGTATGGAGATGGTTGTCAGGATTCATACCCATCTCTAACTCCAGAAGCCATACACAGATATCCTTTGCTATTTGACTCTAGTTCATAGTAAATACGCATTCAATAGTGATTTTTATATAGCAGAAGCCTATATTCCATAATCTCACAGGGGAAAAATGAGTTCCTAGCCTACCCAACCCCCCAGCTTGTTTCCTTAAATCTTATTATAAAACCGATGAATCAATCCTCTAAGGAACTCACGCTAAATTGTGGCTATCACTTCATTGCACAAGGTATTTTTCTACCTTTCCAAAATATTATGCTGTGATTAATAGCAAAGCTTTCAGAACCAACTACGCTGTCATAATTTTTATTTTCTTACCTCACAGGAAAAAAAAAAATCTTTTAATTGGTAGATGGGACACATGTATGTCTAAGCTTGTATATTTCACCTCTCAATGTGTTTTATCACTTTCGACTTTTCTTCTAATACATGGTGTTTTCCGATCTCTTGGGTTTTCCCATTTTTTCCGCAGGTTTTTCTACTTTCTTAAAAGACATTTTCACTTCACATAGGGAAGATAACAGCTATACTATGTAACATATTTAAACAATCTGACTACAGATATAATGTTACTGTAAGAATAGATGAGATAAAATTGCAGTGCATTTTATGTTCTGTTGCCTGGATTTGTGAGCCATGTAAACATTTTTAGAGGAAAAAAAATTTTTTTTAAGAGACAGGGTCTCGGCTGGGTGCGGTGGCTCACGCCTGTAATCCTAGCACTCTGGGAGGCCGAGGCGGGCAGATCGTTCTGAGCTCAGGAGTTCGAGACCAGCCTGAGCAAGAGCGAGACCCCGTCTCTACTAAAAAAAATAGAAAGAAATTAGCTGGACAACTAAAAATATATATAGAAAAAATGAGCCAGGCATGGTGGCGCATGCCTGTAGTCCCAGCTACTTGGGAGGCTGAGGCAGTAGGATTCCTTCAGCCCAGGAGTTTGAGGTTGCTGTGAGCTAGGCTAATGCCATGGCACTCACTCTAGCCTGGGCAACAGAGCCAGACTCTGTCTCAAAAAAAAAAAAAAAAAAGAGACAGGGTCTCGCTCTGTCACCCAGGCTGTAGTGCAGTGGTGTGATCACAGCTCACTGCAACCTCAAACCCCTGGGCTCAAGCGATCCTCCCGCCTCAGGCTCTTGGAGTAGCCGGGACTATAGGCACCGCCACGCCCAGCTAATTTATTTATTTTTTGTAGAGATGAGGTCTTGTTATGTTGCTCAAGCTGGTCTTGAACTCCTGGGCTCAAGCCGTTGTTCTGTCTTGGCCTTCCAAAATGCTAGGATTATAGGTGTGAGCCACCACATCCAGCCTGGAGCACATTTTTGATATAGATAGTATATTTTGGGCAAATGGTTGTAAGAAGTTATAGCACATATCTGGATAGTAAATGTTCATAGGAATAATTAGACATTAGTTCAATGTAAGTAGAAACAGGAACTAGAAAAAGCATGACAGATTGACACTATTTGGCATAGCTGCAAACATTTGTATTTTTAAAAAATCTAGAAGCAATCATTATATATATCATAGTATATCACAATAAATGATGCTCATAAATTTGACCTGAAGTCACCAAGAGATGTTATAATATCTACTTCAAATACTCCATTTAATAAAATAAGAAAAGCTTTTCTAAAATACATTTCAAACTGCAAAAAACTTTTAAGGGCTCTAAGGTACTCTTAACACATAAGGTAAAATGTTTCTATACTCATCATATACAACCACTAGTCATAACATAAAGCAAACAATAAAATCCAAAGTTAATAAAACCTTGGTGTGTGTGTACTCCAAGATTAGTGCATATAAGCTGTCTTACCATGCACCCCAATATTTCTGGAAGTACAATTCTGCTCCATTTAACTGTTTTAAATCTTCAGTTACCATATTAAAAAAGTTAAAAGGACTTAATTATTTGAATAAGCAATATATTTACAAGGTTCAAACATCTCAAAGTACAATACAGGGTGATACTTCCCTCCTTATCCCATCTTCTTAGTTCTCATCACTTATCCCCAAACGAGAAGCTCTGCCACAGATTTTTGTTTATCCTTACAAGGGAAAACACAAACACACCCATACTTGTCACACTAATGTATGTTTCCTTCCTTTTTATACAAATTGGTCTTTCACCTAACAATACACAGTGGAATTCTTTCCATAACACAGTACTGCACTATCCTTCCATTTCTCTGCAAAAAAACCCCAGAAATTTTAGGCTGGGCATGGTCACTCACGCCTGTAACCCTAGCACTCTGGGAGGCTGAGGTAGGAAGATCGCTTGAGCCCAGGAGTTCAAGACCAGCCTGAGCAACATGGCGAGACCTTGTCATTACAAAAAATAATTAGCCAAGCGTGGTGGTGTATGCCTATAGCCCCAGCTACCCAGGAGGCTGAGGAAGGAGGACCACTTGAGCCCAGGAATTTGAGGTTGCAGTGAGCTATGATCATGCCACTGCACTCTATCCAGACAAAAAGAACAAGACTCTGTTTAAAAAAAAAAAAAAAAAAAACCAGAAATTTTAAGCCCATCCAAATTGCCACCTATCACAGCGTTTTATTAGCTACTTTTCAATTAACCATGGGAATATGAAAGAGGGAGATAATGAATTAAATCCGTAAATGAGATTTTCAACATCTACCCTTGGCTAATAATTTAAATATCTTTACTTTCTATATTCTGAAAACTTTTTATCAGTATCTTGCATGCATCACGTGCTAAATAAATGTTAAATGATGAAACAGGAGAAGGAAGTAATAGTCTAGTGAGGTGCTAATTATTAGCAAAATGAACAAATGCCAGATGAAAGAAAAATTAATTTAAAAAAACTGAGTGTTTCCTTTCCTTATTCTTAAAAGCACTGCACATGCACTTCTGATTGAGCTCACCCATTTGTTGAAAAAGGAGACAAAGCCATATCCTTTAGACTTTCCTGTTGCCATGTCTTTTACCACTCGGGCATCTCTGAAATCAGAAACAATCAGAAGTTTAGGTTTGCAAACTGTCCTTGGATATAAAATGAGAATTTCAAACACAAGTCATTTTTATGTTTCACCTTCAGTAAAGTGAACCTTTAAGGCAAATTCACCTTTTATTCTACAAAATTTATCATGTATTAGCAAATGAGGCTTATTTATATAGACATGCAAATCGATAACTTCTTAAATATATACATATATGTACATCGTACAGAAATTATCTCCCACTTCAAAAAGTTTTTTAAACTTTTAAATATTAAGCATGGTGAAAGCAGCTATTCACATGAATTAACCACTTACAAGGTTCAAAGCCACATTAAATGAATGGCTTTCTTTAACCATGCAATTTATTATCTGCTATTTGACCATATTCTACCTACATGAAAAACTTAAAATAGAAAACTGGAAATTAAAGAATGAAAAAGTTATATATTCCCTAAACTAAACAAATTACTTCATTTTTTTCTCAGATTAATTTATACCCCCCTTTTGGACTAGAGTAAATTTTGAGAACTGGACATTTTCAGAAATGTTAAATCATTGAAGAAAAATACTAGACACACACTTTAGTTCTAAACTACATAAGAAAAGATTTTACACTGAATTTTATAATAATACTCATATAAAATGATTGGAAACTACAAGATATAAAAGCAAAATTTTAAAAAGTCAGAAAGTAAAAAAGCACGCCAACATTTATCCACTGTGAACCGTAGCTTGTAGTTAGCCAGGGCAATTCTGTCCATTCTTCAGAGACACTCTGCAAAATAACCAGAGCCCTATTATTTGAGATTGAGTAAAAACCCAGCCATGATAGCTAAAACTCCATACCTCAAAAAATTGGACTCAAATTGTGCTTCACAGGCAATCTGCTTTTAAGTTAGCCAGGTATGTCACAATGCTTGTTCTCTCAGGACACATGAACAAAACAGGCACTTTTACAACAAAAACCCAAGTCAGAAAGCCATGCAATGTAATTTTATATTAAAGTATACATAAGCATATTTTAGATTAATTTGAGTGATTTAATAAGTGTTTAGGGTCAAAATGACAAAGAGGTGATGCTGAAAAGGGAAAAACTAATGGAAGTCACTTCTCAATATGTAAAAATACTTATTAAATTATCTGTATGGTACACATGCATTTAACTTGGTAACTGACTCACTTCTATATCATAATTTGCTAGTCTACCCTACACTCAAGGAACAGAAAGAGTTTAAATTGTGTAAATCAGGGAAAGTACTGTATTTTTTGTACTATATATTTTAACAGACCACTGTTTCACTACACACCTCATATAAATCAAGCACTGTTATAGGCACTCTATAGAGAATACCTGACTATCATAGGAACCCTTCAACATATAGTTATCAACTTACCTCCTTTAACAACAACACCAACAAAAAAATCAGGAAAATATGCTACCAACTGCCAAATGATTCTTCTAAATTTAGGAAAGCTACTTCCTGTATAAAACCTTAACTGAAAATTTTATAAAACTTAAAGGCCTTACCAAGAAAAAAAAAACCAATGTATACATCAATAATCATGGGACCATAAGAAAATCTCTAGATTAAAAATATAATACAGAAACATATCTTATCAAAAAGAAATTACTGATTCATGATTTAAAAGTCATGAAATTGCTAAAACCTGAAGGTCATTTAACCTAAACTTACCAATTATTATACAATTTTTGTCTAATCCCAAATTAAAATTCCCATGTGTTCAAAAATTTACTTCAGTCAAAATCAAAGCATTTAATAAGACAGCTATTTAATCTGTTTACAGTGTTAGAAAAAGTTTTGTCTTCTCAAAGACCCAGGAAATGTCAGCCTTGAAAAAAATTCAACTCTTACTTATTAATCTCTGAAAGGATTCACTGAGGAAGCAGCAGCAAAGACATAGTTCAGGGTTCTTAACTTAGGGTCCTGTGGCTACTCTGAGAATAGGATAAAATTTACAAAAATTCTCCACACCAAAATGAAAACACACAAAATTTTGCATACAGAGATTTAAAGCCCTTGAGAGAGGCCAAAGTTTAAGACCCTCCAAGTCTAGATATTTGAACACAAGCTAACCATTACCAAAACCCTAAAACAAAGTAAGAAGAACAATCAAATTAAAATTTTATTTTCCTAATCAGTTCTCACAAAGAAAAATGTATTGTGACTGCCTTTAAAACTGGCCATTCCTTGGTCACTATGCATTGCCACGTCTTACCAAAGAACTATACTCTTCAAATGAAAACTCCCAAAATTCATCACCAATACTAACGGCATTTATTTACTTTCCAGTCTCCTCATCTTCTCATCTCTGCTGTTAGTCTGTTCAAAGCAAACCACGGCTAGTGTTTCCTTTTTACTACTCTTCTAGCTGGAACAACAATAAAGCCAACCAGAAACCCCATAAAAATTTTCTAAATTCAACAATTACTCCTAAGAAAGCACTACTAAAAACCACTTATTACTCTTACTCTAATATGGCATGGTTTTCAAAATATTAAAGTTCTTCTGTGATGAATGCTACCTTGAGTAAGTTATTTACAAAGGGCCTAAAATGTATGATTAATTATAAGCGCAAGCAAGACAGTGCTTCACAAAATACTATAAGGCACTATTATTATTGTTAACAGTTAAAAAAAAGGGGGGGTAAATACCTAGAAAATAACATTTAATAACTGCTTTTTTTAGGTTGAACTATTAAGGTTTCTTTTTATTAAAATATATTAATACAAAATGCATGGTATCATAGAAGTGCCCAATGGATCTACATTTCTTAGTCATATCACAAGTTACTAAAGCGTATCACCAAACTAGCAAGATACCTATATAAGAAATATAATATGTACAATGGCAAATTTGTCTCTTAAAACTTAATGCTAATTGAAAAAGGATTTTAAGATAATTGAAGACCAAAGATAGATTTATTCATCAATAAAAAAACAATCTTTGGCTGTTAATTTCTTGAATAATCTCTAAATAATATATTATATTCAAATGTTAAAATTAATGTCCAAAATTCACAATTATTTTCAAACTAATTCTACATAAGATTGTTTCTAATTTGAAGCATTTTATGTAATTTCTGTTACTTACGATATTCTTCCAAATGGTGCAAAAGCAGCTTTTATATCTTCAGTTGTAATTTCTGGACTGAGATCACCAACAAAGACATGGAAATGATCTTATAAGGGGAAGGAAGGGGAAGTGAAAAGAAAAACATAACTTTAGAATTTAACAAATACTAAAATCTATCCAGTATTCTTGATTTACGAATTACAATAAAGTATCAATGAAACACTATCCTCTATCTATACAAATCCTATCAACTTTAAAACAAAATGAATCAAGGCAATAATATAGGAAAGATTCTCCTAAAAAGACTGTGGTATATCTAGCTGGAAGCTAACAGTTATATTTCTATTTATAGTCAATTATTATACTGGTCTAAGAAAATAAACTAATAATATATAACAAATTTCAGTTCTGTAGAAAATTTAATGTAGTTACCATTCTAATAGTAATTCTTTACTTTTATTCAGTTTACCACTATCTTCAGGCTTTACAAATTAAAATAAAATAGTGGCATTGTGAATTATGCAGACAAGATTTGCCTCAGTTAACACAATTTACTGAAGCTAGCTACACAATATACTTGGTTTAACCATATTTTGTGAAGAACAATCAAAGAAATACCTTGCATTGCAACAGTTTGATGTTAAAGTATTTGACAGTTTTCTCAAAAGCCAACAGTTTTGGTTGCCCAGACATTACACCATTCAGTTTATGTGAATCCATGTGCAAGTGAACTAAGACTGAAGGCAACAGAATGAAAACAGTAATCCCTTCACTTTATATCAGAACCATTAAAAAAGCATTGGAGAGAAATAACCATCCCATATCTGAACTTTTTAAAAAAGACAATTCTCAAAAAAAGGAAACACTTTAAAAACGCAAAATTGTTGGACCAACACTTTAAAATGAAGAGAGAGAGAGAGAGAGAGAGAGAGAGAGAGAGAGAGAGAGAGAGAGAGAGAGAGATACCAATTTCGACAAGGTACATTTGGAAAGAAAAGTTACCCATACTTGGCAGGCCTTAAGCAACATAGAGGGTAGCTCTTTGAGAAACAAAGTTTCAGGAGCAACTCAAGCATTTGCAAGATCTGGGTTTGAAGCCCAGATGGTGACCTCAAGGAAGCAGGGTATCTTGCCCTTTAGCTGGTGAAAGTATTTCTAAGGCATCAGCTGCTACCAAAGGGGTCAAAGAGCTTGAACTAGCACCAACATAGTGGACAAGCCACACTTGGTCAACACTGGGAAGAAGGGGGAAAAATATTGCCAGAGAAACAAGAGAAATACTACACCTCCTCCCTCCCCTCTCCCCGCCAATATCAAAAACAAAAAAACTTCAAGTGGTTAGTGAATACCCTTTCAAGAGATTTCATTTTATGTTTAAGAAGATACAATTACCTTGTGAACGCTGTGTGCTGACAACGGTACTACCTGATGACAAAGATTAGATTTGTTCTTAAATTTATTAACACAAACACATTAAATCATATCTTAGGATAACGATCAAAACATTACTGCAAACATGTATGATGATTATATGCTTTACAATAAAACTACTGGGTATAATAAAAACAAATGTTCGAAGAGTATAAAATATACTTACTGCTTGTATCTTTCTTTTGACTGCTGGGGGTTGTTGCCCAATTCACTTTGACTTCCTAAAAAAATTTTTCTACATTTAACATCATAAAAATAAAGCTCTAAATTAGATTTCCATCTATGAACAAATAAGAAGTTCTATGTTTGATATGAAGCATTCAAGGGGATGACAGTTCTGGTCAAAGTTTCAATACTTATCTTCTGACCTACACTTAAACAAATAACGTTAACAAATCCTCATCTTTATACATTTCTTTTAACATTCAATTAACCTTTCTTGCCTAAAGTACCAATACATTTTTTTCTTTTATTCTTCCCCACTACCATCCGATGTTTCAACCAAGCTCAAATAATTCAACAAATATTTTAGTATCTACCATGTACAAGGCAACATGGAAAATACTAACATAAACACAGGCCTCTGCCTTCTATAAAAGCTTTATCTCACCTTTTAAATATTAAATATAGATAACTGACCTTTTCCTATAAAGTAAACACAATATTTCTAAAAATGAAACAAAATCATATATAACTTAAAAATTTCCAGCTCAAGTCACCTTCTTTAATTATGACAGCTTACCTTACCCATTATCTTCCGTCCATTCATAGCAGCTAGTGCTGCAGCTGCATGACGATGCTCATGAAACTCCACAAAACAGTATGGATCATTTCCAGCTGTCTGTTGGAGAAGAAACGCAAAAGCCAATTTTAAGCTTTATGCTCCCATTACCTTAAAATTATGTAAAGATTTCCCCCAAGTTTTATGTATCTAAGTTAGCAAGCCATGGGGAATGAAAGGTCCAATCCACAAGTAAATTTTTATTTTTAATTACTTTACTTTTTTAGAGATGGGGTCTGGCTCTGTTGCCCAGGCTGGAGCGCAGTGGCATAGTCATAGCTCACCGCAGCCTCCAACTCCTGGGCTCGAGGGATCCTCCTGCCTCAGCCTCTTGAGTAGCTGGGACTACAAGTACATGACACCATCCCCAGCTAATTCAGATAAAAAGGAAATAGTGGTGAGTGCCTGTAGTTCCAGCTATTTGGGAGGCTGAGGCAGCAGGATTGCTTGAGCCCAGGAGTTTGCATTCAGCCTGATTCAGATCCTGATTCTGAAAAATAATAAAAAAGTTTTAAAAAGTTAACTTTTAGGCTGGGCGCATTGGCTCACACCTGTAATCCTAGCACTCTGGGAGGCCGAGATGGGTGGATCATTTGAGCTCAGGAGTCCCAGACCAGCCTGAGCAAGAGCAAGACCCCGTCTCTACTAAAAAAAAATAGAACGAAATTAGCTGGACAACCAAAAATATATAGAAAAATTAGCCGGGCATGTGGCACGTGCCTGTAGTCCCGGCTACCCGGGAGGCTGAGGCAGTAGGATTGCTTGAGCCCAGGAGTTTGAGGCTGCTGTGAGCTAATGCCACAGCAATCTAGCTGGGGCAAGAGTGAGACTTTGTCTCAAAAAAAAAAAAAAAAAAAAAAAAAAAAAGTAAATTTTTAAAAACAAACTATTTTTATATAAAGGTATTTTCTTAAACAGGTTATAATATGCTATTATAAGTTAATCTTTTATTAACTACATATCCTAAGCATATATATATATAGCTATAAATACGTATATTTTCTCCCCGTCATCATATAACCGTTTCTTTTCTTCTTTCTCTCTCTTTCTTTCTTCTTTTTTTTTTAAAGAAATGGGGTCTGGTCAAGCTCGGTGGCTCACGCCTGTAATCCCAACAATTTGGGAGTCTGAGGCAGGAGGATCACTTGAGGCCAGGAGTTTGAGAGGAACCTGGGCAACACAGTAAGACCCTGACTCCGCAAAAAATTTAAAAATTAGCTGGGTGTGGTGGTGAGTGCCTCTAGTCCCAGCTACTCAAGAGGCTGAGGCAGGTGGATCACATGAGCCCAGGAGTTCGAGGCTGCAGTGAGCTACGCACTTCAGCATGGGAGGCAGAGTGACACTCGGCTCATTCATTCATTAATAAATAAATGAATAGCTAAAAAAAAGAGAGAGAGACAAGGTCTTGCTATGTTGCCTAGGCTAGAGTAAAGTGGCTATTGATCCCACTTCTGATCAGCACCAGAGCTTTGACCTGCTCTGTTTCCACCTCCCACTCCTGGCAGGTCACCACATTGTTGCCGAACCTAGTGTGGACACCTGAGGACATCCAATGGGCGCAGTGCACTATATAACTCAGAACTCCTGGCCTAAAGCCATAAAGCCATCTTCCCACCACAGCCTCCAGAGTAGCTGGGACCCCAGGTGCATGCCACCGTACCTTGCTTATATATTACTTTTTACTGCTACAAATGTACACAGCTCCTTGCTGCTTCTAACTTGCTGAGTAGCAGAGAAATCTACTCTTAAGAAGGTTAGCCAACCTTCTTAAACCAGTTTCTAAAATATAGGTAAATAGGCTCTGAAAACTGAAGAGGCTCCCTGATAAGTAAAGTTTCAGAGTAACTTTTAGAATGTGGACTTTCTGACATCAGTTTTTATGCCTGCTCAGAAGTCTTTTAAAAATTGTCTCCCCTTTTCTGCTGGTGTTCCAGGTAGCTGGGGTTATATAATAGGTAAAGCCTGGATGTTTTATTATGAATTAAAGAAACAGAAAAATCCAATATTTTACACCTATCAGTGCAAAATACCAAATGACTTTATAGTCCATTTTAAAATTCTTTCCATAATCTCCCAAGCAGAATTATTAAAATGAGAAACTAACTGAAAAGACTAGAAAGCTACTAGAATAAAGGAATATAACATTTTGTTTCACGTAATAGTTTAAAAGAGTCGCTATCAATGATTTTCAAGAATTTTATAGCAAGGAGGCAACCACAAAATTCAAAATATTGGGACTACACATTATTTTCTTTAAGAAAATTAGAGAAAATAGATTGTATAATTCCAACTAATAAAACACTAAATGGGAATTCTATTACAAAGATCAATGTTGACAGGCACTGAAATGTGGTTAGAAAAAGTAGCCTGCACTTAAGAGTAGAACAAACAAATGAAAAACAATGTACATTTTACTTAATTTGTATCCAGAAAAAACTGTAACTTTTCATATAAAAAGAATCTAAGCAAATATATATATTATCAACCTTTATACTCCAGGGAGTATGAAATACATAAATGTGAACACCAGTCTAGGTGTGCGAATAGATTGGAATTTAGATTTCAATAATAAAAATCTAAGCTTTTGAGTGATCAAAATCCAAAATTTATAAAAAGTGGCAAATGCTAACCTAGCTATGATAGTTGTTTCTGCAGCCTAGGTACTCATTAACATTGTGCTCAGTGATCTCTACACAGGGAAACATTAATATATGATCAGACAGGGAGAGAGGACAACAGCAAAATGGAAACAAATGCAGAGGATTTATATTCCCGCAGATCAACTGGGGTTTACATCCCTGCTTTGCCTCATTTTCTCATATTTGAAACGAGAATAACATACATCTTCTTTATAATGCTTCTGTTGAGCATTTGTGATAATGCATTGAAATAACTGACATACAGCAAGTATTCCATAAATGCTACTATTGGAATAAGGAAGGAGACCTAGATCAAGAAAAGACTGATTTTAAATTCCCTATCATTTTTCCCTTTCAGTCTTATCTTTCTCTATGGGTACAGAGATCTCTTCTCCTTTACCCAAAGGCATACTGACATTAAATGTGATAGAATAATGAAAAGGACAAAAATGTTTGTCGATTCTGTCTACGATATGTAAATGACCCTGCAGCATTAGGACAAGAGTTTGACAACATTTTAAGATCTAAGACAACAAATTAAAGCCAATTGGCTAAACAATTAACTTTTTAACATACCAACTAAAAAAGAGTTAAATTGGAATACAATAAGAAAGCAGCAGATACACATATACATATTCATGATTTTCTTTTCTACAGAAAAGAAAACCAAACGTTTATAGGAAGGAGATACTATGGGATAAAAGGATTTCTCTTCAGCACCGTCTTTCCCATTAAAAAGTTCTAAATTTGTCTTTTTATACATAATATGATTTAGAGTTAACTTCAATTAGATGAATGAGTTCAATGTTTTTCCTACCCATTAAAGTGTGATAATAGGAATAGCCTACATACAAGAAAAATTTAAATCATGACCTTCAAAAATAAAGTTAAAAACACTTTCACTGTATCAAATGTCTATTATTTTTTCTCCCATTTCCTAATCTAATTGTAATGAATGAATTTATTAGCTGACCAACTGACACCACACATAAAAAACAATTCTGATGCGTCACTGCACCTTAGAACAAGAGCCTACATACATACATACATATAAAAAATATATATACACAGTTTTCCTTTGCTCTAGAAACAATTAGTTCTATTCTCTTCTTCCTTTATTTAGTAAAACAAACTAAATTCATTTGTCAAAACAGATTTGTTATAAATTCACTAAAATCTTTATGAATTTAGACTGTACAAACTAAGAGTTCCTAGAAGTAATGGCTTTAAGTCATGAGTAAAAAAAGAATAAAGTAAAATACCCTTACATCCATAATCATTTTGCAGTTTTTACAAGGTCCAATCTGGCTAAAGAGCTGAAGAATGAGAGCTTCTGTCACATCTCTGGAAAGGTTACCAACATATCTGAAACACAAAGAAAAACAATTTACCATTTAAATTTACTTCCTTTACATCAGTTTCTAAAGCTGCTTACTGCAAAACGAATTTTGGGAGGAGGCAGTATAAAATTGGGGAACAACTCATAAAAGTTTGCCAACACTTGAAAATCTCTTTCAGGTTGGGTACGGTGGCTAATACCTGTAATCCTAACACCTTGGGAGGCCAAAGCAGGAGGATTGCATGAGGCCAGGAGTTCGAGACCAGCCTGAGCAAACAGAAAAATTAGCCAGGAGTAGTGATGAGCACCTGTAGTCCCAGCTATTTGGGAGGCTAAGGCAGGAGGATTGTTTGAGCCCAGGAGTTTGAGGTTATAGTGAGCCATGACAATGCCACTGTAAAACAAAAACTGTTTCAAAACATATGTAAAATATGTTATTTGCAAATATAGTTGACACCGCTAGTAGAAGGGAAACTAGTTTAAGAATGTACATGTGTGTTTTAGTCAAAGTTTTGAAAATTAAACCTGATGATTTTTTCTAAGTTTCTAGGCTTACCTTAGGAAGACATGCCTTAAAACTCTCAAATGAATCATTATTAGATATACATAATATTTTATATAGTCAATCCTGGGAAGCATTGTAATTATCATTACTTTTATAGTAATACTGAGAACATTAATTTCCCCCAATTTTTTTTTTTTTCTGAGACAGAGTCTTGCTCTGTTGCCCAGGCTAGAGTGCCCTGGCGTCAGCCTAGCTCACGGCAACCTCCAACTCCTGGGCTCAAGCAATCCGCCTGTCTCAGCCTCCCGAGTAGCTGGGACTACAGGCATGCGCCACCATGCCTGGCTAATTTTTTCTATATATATTTTTAGCTGTCCAATTAATTTCTTTCTATTTTTGGTAGAGATGGGGTCTCGCTCTTGCTCAGGCTGGTCTCGAACTCCTCAGATCAAACGATCCACCCGCCTCGGCCTCCCAGAGTGCTAGGATTACAGGTGTGAGCCACCGTGCCTGGCCTCCCCCAATTTTTAATTCACATGATTCCAACAACATTGTCCAACTTACAATGTCCAACTTATACAACGAATAAATTTTTGAAAGTCATGAGTAAATCATTTATTAGGTGCTGTGGATGTGTATGAAGGGATGGAAAACCTTTCACTGAATATCACTGATCAGTGTAAGAGAAGTGAAAGGGAATAGAAAGATTCCAAATAATATGACTTGGTGATTAAGAAGCTTAATTAATATAAATAATGCATTAAGAGACCACAAGATTGGGATGATCTTTTTTTAAAGATGGGGTCTCAGTACATTGTCCAGGCTGGTCTTGAACTCCTGGGCTCAAGCAATCTTCCCGCTTCAGCCTCCGAGTTGTAGGGATTACAGGCATGAGCCATCAAGCCCAGCTGGGATGATCTTTATTTAAAGAGTTTATAAATAAATTTTCAAAATGAGATTTTAAAATGAGGTTATCCCTAGGCATGTTATAGAGGTAGAGATTTATCACTTTGGAAATCAGAAAATATAGTCTGTCTCCCAAGAACAGTAGATTGCCTCATTCTTCTGCCAGGTACCTTTCAGAGAACTGGATGAGAGGTATGCATTCTCACCCCAGAAAAATAAACATCTCTAAGTGTTCACAAACTATAGATTCAATTTCTTTCCACCTACCATTCAGCAAACACATATTGAGTGCTTAACACAAAGCCACTGGAATAGGTTAAGATGTCAAATGGAGAAGTGCTGAGTCTTAAGGAACAACAGACAACATTTAAAGATCAGGTAGAGGCCGGGCGTGGTGGCTCACGCCTGTAATCCTAGCACTCTGGGAGGCTGAGGTGGGCGGATTGTCTGAGCTCAGGAGTTAGACCAGCCTGAGCAAGAGCAAGATCCCGTCTCTACTAAAAATAGAAAGAAATTAATCGGACAACTAAAAATATATAGAAAAAATTAGCCGGGCATGGTGGCACATGCCTGTAGTCCCAGCTACTCGGGAGGCTGAGGCAGTAGGATCGCTTGAGCCCAGGAGTTTGAGGTTGCTGTGAGCTAGGCTGTGACCCCACAGCACTCTAGCCCAGGAAAAACAGTGAGACTCTGTCTCAAAAAAATAAAAAATAAAAAAAAAAAATAAAGATCAGGTAGAATGACGGTACTCAAAAGAAGGGAAAGTAACAGTAATATTTATCCAACAACAGTTTACCAGTACTGGGGTTTTTATTACCCCAAGTCCTTATTCTGAAAATCAGTAAAGGGAAAGAATTAAGTATTTATCCTGTCTTTTGAGTAGGAACGTCAGAACTATGTAATCTAATAGCTGCAGTTACTAAGGAAAAGCTCTCCTTTATAGAAGTGCTAGTTAATAAATGGAGAAAGATGGTATTAATTTAATAATGTGTGAGCCCTAATGAAATAACTGATTCCGGCAAGGATTATTTATGCTAAAACCATTAGGTGAAAGGTTAGTGTGAAAACAGATATTCACAGGCTGTCAAAGTTATCACATAGATCACTTAACTAATTGCAAAGGGAAAACCCTACCTCAAAAATGAGAGCTTTGGCTGTTAACACTATGACCCAGTGAACAAACTTTAAATCATTTTATAGAAGTGCAAGAAGACATTGTGTACATAGTACAAATTACACAGTATCACCCATGAAGCATACACATCTAAAAAGTCAAGCTTGTAACTAATCAAGCTTAAAATTAGATTTAAGTTTATAGGATATTGGGCATATAAAACAATTACGTAAATCGAGATACGGGAAAGTCTGTAAGGCAACTTGATCTCAAAAAATTACTGTCCTTAACAACAGCAAAAAAGGACAGTTCTTGATTAAAAGGGACATAAAAGACACTGACAACCAATACAATGAATAATCCTTGATTGGATCTGGGATGGGGGAAAATAGCTTTTTCTCGCAGAATGTTAATTAATAAATACAGAAAGAATGAGAGAGAGAGAAAAATCACCATTAAAGTACCACAGTAAAAATTGCTATAGGACAATCTATCCATGGAAGCTAAAATTAGCCAATGAAACTTAAAGGAGAAACAGGGCATTGGCATGGCCTCAAAGTATCTCCTCTAAAATATTTATTAATTATTGGTTTTAACCAACGAACTGGTAGTTTTATCACATGACCACAAATTCTTTTGATATACCTCCCTCTAAGAAGTGTAACTTAATTCTCCTCTTCTTGAAGTGTGGGCTAGTGCCTTACTGATTCACTTCTAACCAAGAGACTACGTTAAGAAAAAAGTAGTCACTGTATGGCGGAGAAAGAGTACCCTTCAAAAGTGTCAATGTCATGAAAGACATCTCCTCACAGATTGAAGGAGAGTAAAGAGACAAGACAACTAAATACAGTGTGGTATTATCTGGGATTGGATCCTGGAATAAAAAAGGACATTAGTAGGCCGGGCGCGGTGGCTCACGCCTGTAATCCTAGCACTCTGGGAGGCCGAGGTGGGCGGATCGTTCTGAGCTCAGGAGTTCGAGACCAGCCTGAGCAAGAGTGAGACCCCATCTCTACCAAAAATAGAAAGAAAATTAATTGGACAGCTAAAAATATATATATAGAAAAAATCAGCCGGGCATGGTGGCGCATGCCTG
>RJWJ010019916.1:0-29655 GCA_004363605.1 Indri indri | reverse complement strand
TGCTGGGGGGAAGGGGGCAGCTTTGCTGGTCTTCGCTCGGCACGTTTCAGGACCTCAGCTGGGACAATCAGGCTGGCTTGGCTTGAATCCACGTGGTCTCTCATCCCCCAGCAGACTCACCTGGGCTTGTTTTCATAGAGGCTGGGCAGGGTTTTGAGACAGAGTAGAATCTTGAAATGCCTCTTGAGAATCAGAACTATCACAGTGTCACTTATGCCACATTCTATTGTCTAAAGCAAGTCACAAGACCAGCCCAGATTCAAGGAGGTGAAGAAGCTGCAAAGCCACATTGCAAGGGGAATAATAGGCCATTGTTTGCACACAATCTACCATGGGGGCCTTCCCTGACTATCCTACCTCAAAAAATAGAAAACATACAAACACTATACTTTTGTACTTGCTATTATCTTATAGCATTTAGAATATATCCTTGTAAATAGGAGAAATGGAAATAAATGGAAATGTTAGTCATCGCATAACACAAAAATAGCTGTTAAATTACATCATAAATTAAATTTGACTTCTCATAATATTAAAAAAAAAGGAAAAAGAAAAAGCTACTGGGCACAGTGGCTCACGCCTGTAATCCCAGCACTTTGGGAGGCTGAGGCAGGAGGATCGCTTGAGCCCAGGAGTTTAAGACCAGCCTGGGCAACATAGCAAGACCCCATCTCTACAAAAAAAATTTTTTAATCAGCTAGGTGTGGTGGTGCACACCTGTAGTCCTAGATACTTGGGAGGCTGAGGTGAGTGGATCGCTTGAGCCCAGAAATTTGAGGTTGCAGTGAGCTATGATGATGCCACTGTACTCCAGCCTGGGAGATGGAGCAAGATCCCATCTTTAAAAAAAGAAAAAGCTCTTGGAACACATGCACACAGCCACACACAGCACCAATGTACATCTGCCAAATTCCTACTGCTTTACAATATCCCCCAGCAGTTTACAAGAATTTTGTCCTAGGCTTTCTCTCTCCCCTATTTAGTCTGTAATCAACTGAATCTGCAAATTAAGTTGATCCCTCCAGAATCTACATTTTCTGGGGAGCCCTTTTGACTGTGCCTCTGGGGGCAGTAACTGAGTCTACACTCTCAAAGGGAGAACTCCTTAGAGTCTGGGTAGTTTTGTTCTAGGAGAATTTTTCCAGCTGAGAAGCCTCGGCTTCCACGAAGCCCTGGGTAAAAGAACTGAGATGTCAGCTTAAATGGCTGCTGTGGCCTGGGCCCCACGCCTCCCAGGGAGAAGGGGCCAGGACAGGCCATTGAAATGAAGTTTATTCCCGAAAGCAGCCTGTGGCTTTGGTGGGAGAAGGCACTGTGGTGGTTTCCTTCTTCCTTCCTCTTTATCAGCGCTGGCTCAGGCCCTGCAGAAGTGGGGGAGAAGAGAGGGAGAAGCTGGAAAGCTCCATGGGAGGAAGGGAAGGCTTGCAGGCAGGTGTGGTAGGGCCTCCGGACTCACACAGGAGTGGCTTTCACTCAGTCCTCTCCTCCTTTTCCAGAGCGACAAGAATTGGAGCTGGGCATGGTGGCTCATGCCTGTAATCCCAGCACTTTGGGAGGCTGGGGTGGGAGGATGACTTGAGCCCAGGAGTTCAAGGCTGCAGTGAACTGTGACCATGCCAACTGCACTCCAGCCGGGTGACAGAGCAAGACCCCGTCCCCTGCCCCCTAAAAAAATTAGAAACCGGGAGCTGTGTCCTTTACATTCCCAAGTCCCAAAGTTAGAGGAGGCCGCACGGCCGAGCGGTACTAAGCCCAGAGTTTGGGGTCAGGTGATGCCAAGATTGAAAATTACCTTCGTCACTTATCAGCTACGTCACCTCAGTCCTTGCTGGCCAAGTCCCACCCTGTCTCTACGGAGCCTCAGTTTCCTGATGGTGTAAGATGTGTCGAGGATTGAATGAAACAATACAAGGAAAGTGCTCAGCACAGTGACTGTGGTTTTGTAAGGAGGAATTCGGCAAACGTGAGCTGGCCCGGGAATCAAGCATGTCAGAACGGCAGGACAGGACTTGCTTCCACTCCTCGTTCTCGGCAAGCGCGAGGGGCCTCTGTCCGCTCCGGGCCTGGATTGCCTAATTGGGGTGACCAGTTCTCTTCTAGGATTTTCTTAGTCCGCTTGGGTTCACGCGAGCTAATCCAATCAGGGTTCTTTACCCTCGATTACCTCCCTCCCCACAAGAATATTAACTCAGAAGGTGAAAAGGAAACTGTTTGTTAAGAGTTCACCGAAAAGGCAGCCCTCTCCTGTGGGCCATTAAAGAACTAACCAAGAACAGGGGAGGGGGTTGGTGTGGGGATTGTTCTGTTTCTGAAAGCAGTGGAACATTCTGGTTGACAACTCTGAGGGGCAGAGGGGCCTGGGGGAGAGGAGAACCCAGCACACAAAGGAGGAAAGGGACAGGAGGAAGCCCTAGCGTTACTCTGGCCAACGGAGCCAGGAATCTCGCCAACGAGAAAGTGCAGGGCTGGCAGCAACCGAAGGATCCTGTATGGACTTTTAGGAAGGGATTCTGGGCCACAGCACGGGGCCAGGAGAATTCTGGCAGCGCCCGGCCCAAGTGTGTTCCCACATAATTGAAGTCGAATGTGCTCGGGGGAGAGGCCTCGGCGTTCTTCCCGGCTGCAGGATCCTTCGCGTTCTGCACTTGGCCCTGTTTGGGATCAAAGCCAGTTAGCGTTGATTTTCCACAGCAGGGACACAAATGCAATGAAGCTGTTTTCCTGAGGCATGCGTTTTGAAAAGAGGATTTTCATTTTTTTTCCCCCAAGGACAGGTGGGGCGGGGCGGTAGGGGAGTATGATGTGGCTCTTCTATTACTGTCCTTTTTGCAAACAGCTGTGCTCAGAGCTTCCGCGTGAGCATGAACTAATCAGTTAGAATATGAGTGGGTACAGCTACAGCTAAGGCTGCATCTTTCACACAAGATAATTCCTTAAAAAATGCTGCTGGAAGCCCCTCTGGCCATGCGTGATAAGTCACAACTGGGTTGTTCTCTTTTGGAGTGTTTCCAGGAAAGCAACTCTCCTCATTCCTTCTAAAATTTTCCATTTACTCTTCTTCATTTCTCGATCTTTCTCTGTGATCTGTTCTTCTACCTCAGAAATTAGTCTGTGCTCCTTCTTTTTAGTTAGCACCGAAGACTTTTGGTGCTAAGCGTTATGCTAATGATGTAAAGTGATACAGCCAAGTTTCTTAAGTTATGGAAACACCTCATTCTTTTACATGGGACTTGATCTCTCCCTGTTCTCTAGGGAAAGTCTGAACTTTTGCCTACTGGGCTGTAACCAGGGGACTGAGAATTGAGAATCAGGAGTCGATATAGCTGGGGGTGTCAGTGGGCTCTTCCTTTTTAAATGAGGAAACCAACGTACAAGATTTGGTCTAGGACCCGCTGCTGCTTCTGGGCAAAAGATGGCAGAAGACATCTTCTCCATGGAGGTATTTCGTGTTTGGCATTTATGTTCAGTGCTATAGGTTTCCTATTATCTTTTGAAAAGAATTGCATCCGTCGCATTATACAGGGGTAGATTTATCCAGGGTATTGCAAACCTTCATGTCCCAGGACCTCGCGTGGCGCGTGACTTCACTCTCTGCCTTCCCCTCCTGGACAAATCTCCCTGCATTTATTTCGAGGCAACCTCGAGCTGGATCTGAAAGGAGTCTCGGGTCAGGGGATTTAGAACAAGGTCTGAAAAGAAACAAAGCTGCTTTAGTTCACTTAGCGAGCTCAGTAATTAGCCTTGGAGTAACAAATGTTATCTGCACCAGCACAGCTCTGTGCCAAGTACAAAAACCACATTTTCCAGATGATTCCAGTGAGAAGTTTTTGACCCAAAGCAATTCAACATTAGGCCCCAAAGACTGCAATCATCTTGTATAAACAGCTTGTTCATCTCTTCCTTTAATGCAGCAAGAATGCAAAATCCAGATTAAGGACCAACTGCAGAACCCCTTTCATGTCCCCCTAAGCTTCCAGAATTACAGTGAGAGACGACTCTGTTCATGGAAAGTATACTAGCTGTAATGATTCTGAAATAGTTTTGGTTTCTGGAAATACAGGTTTCAAAATTAATGTCTGCGGCCAGGCGCTGTGGCTCACACCTATAATCCTGGCACTCCGGGAGGCCGAGATGGGAGGATCGCTTGAGGTCAGGAGTTCCAGATGAGCCTGAGCAAGAGGGAGATCCTGCCTCTACTAAAAATAGAAAAAAATTAGCCATGCCTGTAGTCCCAGCTACTCAGGAGGCTGAGGCAGGAGGACTGCTTGAGTCCAGGAGTTTGTGGTTGCTGTGAGCTAGGCTGATACCACGGCACTCTAGCTCCAGTGACAAAGCGAGACTGTCTAAAAAAAAAAAAAATGTGATAGAACTTATGGTTGTGAGTGTCTGGGAGCATTCCAGGGAGAGCACGTGCTTTCAGGGATGCAAGGTGAAGTAGGGTTGGTTATCATTAAAAAATGAAAAGAAGGTGTAAAGGAGTTGATTATGACATTAATCAGGATACAGAGGCCACCACCACTCCCCAGTAAAAAAACAAAAGTAGCCTTATATAACTTCCTTGAAGTCCCTTAGTGCACAAGTGCAAAGAATGTTTTTCATTTGCTCCAGGCAGCCCACAGGACAGCGTTTAGGGGGTGAGAATCAACTTCACCTGGCAGAGGGGAACTGGACACTTGGCCTCTAGGAGTTCCTGAAGGTTCCTGAAGGGAAAAGCTTTTCTCCCTATTCCTGCTTTACTCTTTATTGTCATTTAAAATTTGTAACTTTAAAGGACGATGTAGATATTCTAGGACTCCCGTTTCAAGATTTTCACAGGCAAGAATGAAAAGGACCAGCCAGCAGCAGGGCCTGCCACAGAATACTCGGGGGCTTCCTAAACTTGACAGCCAGGTCTTTGGGTGGTTTAGATGTCCCCTAACACCTTTAAGGAGCAGGAACTGGTTCTTGAGAGACTCTATGATTTCTCTTCTGCTGCCCAGAGAGGAGTAATGCAGCAGAATCACCATGCAGCAGTTCATTCAGCTATATCCTGGAGAACACAACATAGTTACGAGTGACTTTTTCCTTTTTTAGATAAGCCCATGGACTTCATCACACAAGCCAAAGTATGCCACTAGCCCAGGCAACGTGGCATTGTGTACAGCAGCCAAATGTTATGGATAGTATTTGCAGCTTGTGTATCCTGACTGCACTAGGAGAGGGGTTTCCAAATGACGACAGAAGGCTGTTCATTTGTGATTTGCCAACTTCTCCATACTCTACTGGCTGGCTGCTGAAAACAGTTTCTCAGCCCCTTTTATAAGGATAACTTTGCCATGCAAGCAGGAGGATAGCTGCTTTAGTGCTTCATATTACTCGATGTATCTTTTTTTTGGGGGGGGGGTGCGGGGGACAGAGTCTTGCTCTGTTGCCCAGGCTAGAATGCCATGGCATCAGCCTAGCTCACAACAACCTCAAACTCCTGGGCTTAAGCAATCCTCCTGCCTCAGCCTCCCAAGTAGCTGGGACTACAGGTATGCACCACCATGCCCGGCTAATTTTTTCTATATATTTTCAGTTGTCCAGATAATTTCTTTTTACTTTTAGTAGAGACGGGGGTCTCGCTCTTGTTCAGGCTGGTCTCAAACTCCTGACCTCAAGCGATCCTCCCGCCTCATCCTCCCAGAGTGTTAGGATTACAGGCGTGAGGCACCGTGCCTGACCCACTGGATGTATCTTAATAAGCCACATTTGTGACAGCTGCTTACCTGCCCCCACCCCAAGAAAAAAACCCAAACAATCTCAGCTTGGTGTAGGGCCTGGAAAAAAGCCTCCGGTGCAAAAATTAATTGCTTTTCCTTTGCAAAAGAGTCGTGGGCCTGAGTCTTCCCCTATCACCGCCCCCCCATTCAGATAATTTTCCCCAGTCTATGTCTGGTTCAGCTTTTCATCAGTTTGGGAGTTGGAGGAAAAGGCTGAAAGATGAATAATCTAGCTGCAAACTACATTATGCAGGGGTTGCTTTTAAAATTTTATTACTTTAGAGATGGGGCCTCACTCTGTTGCCCAGGCTATAGTGCAAATGATGTGATCATAGCTCACTGTAGCCTCGAACTCCTGTGTGCAAGCGATCCTCCTGTCTCAGCCTCCTGAGTAGCTTGGATTATAGGCATGAGCCACCACGTCCGCCTGAGGAGCTGATTTTTACGTGACTTTCTAAATCCAGGCCATTGACATTTTCTTAGATTATTAGATACATGCTCCCAGGCAAATGGCAATCAGAGACACAAATTTCACACGGGGTAGAATAATTTCAAAGTTTGGCTATTTTAATTTCATTGTTCAAGGTAGTATGGTATAGTAAGTGGTTCATTTCCATCCTGAAGAAAACACTAACAGCTTCTAGCTTATGTAATTTTGTCAAATTCAAACATGACTCTTTGACCGGTTTTTAAAAAAATTTTCTTTATATATTTTGATAAGATTTTTTGTTTTCCTGGAGCATATCTCTTAAACCTTCAAGTAGTTTGGAAACATTTGACTCTTTGCTCATTCCTCTGGGAACAGCCTTTCAGAGCATTTATCCCACCTGTGCTGAAAAAAAATCTCTGTTCTCCCAGCTGGCGGGAGGGCTCCTTGGTGGAGGCGATCAGAGAGAATCGAGGAGCGAGTGAGCATTGTAAACTGCTTGTAATTCTCTTCATTAGTATGCTGCGATCCACCCCAGCTTCTGCAAGGTCAGACATGCAAGACAATTACTTGGCCGAAACAGCAGGATTCTAACTAGTGTAAAAATAGATTTTAAATAAAATAGAATCTCTATAGGAAAGAGAATTAGTTATGCTTTACATTCCCACTCTTGCTTTAAGATATCTGTATACATAAGTCCAAGGAGAACTTAGAGAGTTGGTCTGCCCTAAGTAAAAATGAAGAACGTTTGAGTACATTCATTTTGCAAAGTTACAGGTAAGGTGTTTTGGGAAATGCTGCAGCACATCCCACAAAAATGGACGGCGATACAGTTGGTATGTTAACACAGGTAAGACGTAAGACTCTTAGGGCAAAGGGGATGAGGCCTAACCACAGGCTAAGAAACAATTCCAAAATGTGATAATTTGAAACCTTTGGCTAATTATAAAGCAAGAAATAAACCCCATAATTTAACAGTATATCTTATTAGCCTATCTACCTCTTCTGGAAGCTGAATTTCAACAGGGGTCTCACTTTAAGTTTGCTCAATTACTGCATGTTATGAATTATGTGATGTTTATGGTTCTAGAGAAAAGTACACGGCCCCTCTGTTGGCCCACAACAAGCATTACAAGACTGTTTTAAAGGGGGCTCTGTTGAAATTCTAATTTTAGGATTTAGAAACAGCCTTTGGTTATATCTTGAAAGCATAATTGAAAATCTGCCCAAGCTCCCTCTAGCTGCAACCTGAACATGCAGCCCAATCTTTTGTAAACATTTAGAAAATACTGAACCCAGCAAAATACACAATTAGCTAGTCAGAGAGGCCTCACTCTACATTTTCACATGGATGATGAATCTCCCGGCTTACTCCTGCTAGATGCTAGGAAATCCACTCTGAGATTTGAGTCTTGGAGCAGCCATTAAGCCTCCTTCTTATTTGAGGTTCATAATGACGTACAGAGTCACCAAAAATAAAGAGTGGAACTGCCACCATTTTTCCTACACTGGGGCTACTCAATATGCCCCAGCTTGTTTTTCCTGGCTAGCCCCACAGCAAGAAGAGATGACTGCTGGTGACAAGCCAGTGCCTGGTTTATAACCCAGCCTCTTTTCATACAACATTCAAACAATTTTCCAACTCCCCAGAGGAAGGGAGGGACCACAGTGATATGAGACTAATTCTAGGGAATTTTCCTAACGCCTCAGTAGCCAATGGGAACCTCTCTTTAAAGCAGTTGCTACAACCTCAGGGAAGTTTGGTGCGTTAGTGCTAGGTAACGTTACCTTCAAGATAACAAAAAAACCTTAATGTCTTAAACCTACCCCAGAACTGAATGTCAAATACACCAACTCCATAAATATAATGGAAAAATGCACAGCAGAGTTGGGGCATCTACCAAGCAGGAAGGCAAAATGGTCATTAGAATGTCTGCGTTCGGTGACCTATTACCACCTTTGCAAACACTGCCCCTTCCCTCCGCTCTCCCAGTCGGCACCCTCTACATTCACTACACCACACACCAGCAAATGAAAGACCCAAAGACTGCGGCTTGATCCTCACTTGGAGTTATTAGGGCCACCCTCACATTAGCTGAAGGTCCCAGCGCACCTGCGCTGTGCCAGGGGAACAGTCTCGGGGATGTCTGTTTCTCTGAAGGTCACTTGCCCCTCCTGCTGCGGCCCTTCCTGGAGGGCAGCTTTCCACTGCCCCCTGAAGAAGGGGGGCTTGGGGCTGAGGCCATGGCGATGTTGATCTGTCCCTCCTGGATCTCCTGCCGAGTCTCGGCAGGCAGGTGGTTGATCTTTTGCTGCGTCTCCAGGTAGAACATGACGTCTCGCAGCTGTTCCTGGATCTCGGTGATCTGCAAATCTTTTTGGTCGCAAGTCTCCTTCAACAGCCTCTCCTCCTCCTTCAGCTTGTTCTGCAGGAGGACTTGGTTGGCTCGCAAACACTTGTTCATTTCCTGCTCCTCTTTGAGCTCAGTTGTGAGTTTGGCCACTTTTGTGTTTAGCTGAGTGCACCTTTTGCAAAACAAAGGAGACAAAAGCACATTTTTCATTTGCTGACACAGTCCCCTCTCTGCTCTGGGATTGAACGAGAAGCCATGACCTCAGAATCCATTTCGGACAGGACCCCTTTCTCCACTGGCGAGGGAGACTGATTGGTTTGCTGCCAATGCAATCGGCTACGCAAAGCAAGAATTTTGCTCTACTTAACACAAGTTATACCTTCAAGACACTGTTTTTTGAGCATCATAAATTTTTCAACAGCAGAAACTATTCTGTGACTCATGGTAAACTTCAACTGCTTCTCTGTTTTGCAGTCACTGGTTAAATAGGTGTCTTTGAGATGACAGCTATGATAAGGAAGTTATGAGGAAAAGTGACATTCCTGGAGAGTCAAGTGCTCTGACCTCACTACATTTGCTGAAGAAGAAAAAAAGGTGCTTGTTCTAACGAAAGAGTTTTAAGAATTGGGAGTGCCCTATTCTTGATGCTCAATCTTACTCATAAGTAAGCAACTGCAAATTAAAACAACATTTGAGGTACCATTTTTATGTATCAGAATACCAGAGATCTCAGACATGGGAGAAGAGGCACTCCTGTACATTGGCACTGGAGCATGAACTGGTACAAACTCTTTGGATGTCAACTTGGCAATATCTATAAAAATAAAACATTTGTGTAGCCTTTGCCACAGCTATTTTAATTCTAGGAATTTATCCTATAGAATAGATATACTCAGGACTGTGCCAAAAGACACATGGAAAAAGATGCTCGTTACAACAATGCCTGTGGTAGGGTAAGACTTGAGACAAATATCTACCAGTAGGGAACTGGTACATGCACACAATGGAACATCATGCAGCTATTCTAAGGATCGGCATAGATCTAGATGTGCCAGCATGAAAAAAATCTCCAAAACAGAATATTTTACCAGGGAGAATACCTACTATTCTATTTTTCCAGAAAAAGATTATGTATCTGAGATATTTATGCAGACAGAGCTAAAGATCTGGAAGAATAATTAATGTTCACTGGTATGGTTGATAACAGTTACCTCCAGAGAGCATGATTTAGGGGATGAAAAAGAACTTCTAGTTTTATTTTGTAATTCTTTAACACAGTTCAATTTGTAAGAGTGCTGAAAGTGTGGGAGAATTTTTGATTTTTATTTTTATTAATGTTGTAATGTTGTTTTTACAATAGTTAAACTTTTGGTGACTAAGTTCTTTTTAGGGTGATGAAAAATTTCGAGAACAGATAGTGGTGATTATTACACAACATCATAAATGTACTTAATGCCACTAAATTGTACATTTAAAAATGCTTAAAACAGCAAATCTTACATTCTTTCTCTCTATACATAAAAACTACAATTTAAAAAACTTTTAGCAATGGGGGAAAATGGGTGAAGGGCATATGAAAATTCTTTGCACTATCTGTGCAACTTTTCTGTAAATCTAAATTTATTCCAAAATGAAGGATTTATTAAAAAAACACAAAACTTTCTAAGGACCAATTAGCCTCTTTAAATTTATTTTTTATCCATTTCTTTGGAGGTAAAAATCGAATTATTTTTGTGAGTGTAACTTAAACCAGAAAGGTAATTTTAATCAACAAAATTTTTATCTTCCCAAATAATGTTCTTGCCATACTGTTTTATGAGTTTTTTTGCTCCATACTCAACACCTTTGGCCTTTAATTTCTGCATAAGGCCAGAGCATATAAAAGCTCCAGGTTAGATGCAATCTCCTTCCTAACTGCCAGTTCTTAGCCATCACATCTCAGAGAAGCTGAAGGCTCTGCATGCAAAGAAATTGCTTTCTACAGGCAAAAATGGAAGACATTTGCATACACCGAAAGCACACAGATATCAAGAGAGAGTGCTATGTTCCACATGGCATCCATCTGGCATAAAAAATGGCTTTTTTTTTTTTTTTTTTTTTTTTTGAGACAGGATCTCACTCTGCTACCCAGGCCTCACTGTAACCTCAAACTCCTGGGGCTCAAGCAGTCCTGCTGCCTCAGCCTCCCAAGTAGCTGGGACTACAAGTGCGCACCACCACACCCAGCTAATTTTTTAATTTTTTTGTAAAGATGAGGTCTCACTATGTTGCCCAGGCTGCTCTTGAACTCCTGGCCAAAAGTGATCCTCCCACCTTGGCTTCCCAAAGGGCTGGGATTATAGGAGTGAGCCACTGCACCCAGCTGGCCCACATTTTTTAATAAACAAGAAGTCACAGAAAGTTTGCTCTACCCATAGAGGGACCCCTGAAAACCTGGTGATACATACACTTGAAAATGAGAGTGTTTCCATAGGAATGAAGGAAATTATCTGTTTATAGAGCCTGTTACAATAAAATGGCTAACTTAAAGAACAGACCAATTATACCTACTTTCTTTCCACAGACTGCTTTTCTTTTAGGAGATCATTTAACCTGTGCTCCAGATTATCACACTTCTCAATTGTTTCTTTAAATTTGGTCTTCATGTTGTTAATCTGAAAGAACAGACAGAAATCAGATTCATTTCACAAAGGCAAAACTGTATGGTCTTTGGGGCTAACATCATAATTTCCCCCCCAATTATCTACATATAACTTGATAAACCAAATTTAGAAAAGGTAAGACAATCACTTGAAAGAATTTCTGTAATAGGAATAAAAGTGTTGAGAAATCCTTTTTTTCTCACTGTTTCTCTATATCAGGATGAACGAGGGATCCAGAGCCTCTGAATATCAAGCAGAATTGCCTGCTCTGCTGCGAGTAGAATCTCATTCATTCCTTTTTTTTTTTTTTTAAATCAGGGTCTCACTCTGTTGCGCAGGCTGGAGTGCAGTGGTGCGATCACAGCTCACTGCAGCCTCAAATGGTTGGGCTCAAGTGATCCTCCCGCCTCAGCCGCTTGGGGAGCTGGGGCTACGGGCTCCTGTCACCATGCTGACGACTTCTTTAAAACATTTTTTGTAGACACAGGGTCTAACTATGTTGTCCAGGCTGGTCTTGAACTCCTAGGCTCAACTGATCCTCCTACCTTGGCCTCCCAAAGTGCTGGGATTATAGGCATGAGTCACCATGCCTAACCTCGTTTATTCCTTTTAACAAGCCTGTGCCTTAGGTAAGTCAACTTTTGACAGAAACTGAAGCTTAGAGAAAGGGGAGTCGGTATGTCCAAGTTCATCCAGCTAGAGTGTGGTGGATCCCGGACTGGACCCAAAGTCTAGGTCCAAAGCCAACTTTTAAACTCTTCTCCATGCTACACTGCAGGCCAAAGCTTTGTAGCAAAGGAAAAGTGACTTCCTGGCTAGATCTAAACTCTTATTAGAGGTCCTGTATGTGATGCATGCAGCATCCATCATAGCAGAGAAAGGGTCATCACTTTTAACCTTTCTTTTTAAACATTTTCCATACAGCCTACCTACCAGATCTCCAATAGTGCTGCCTTAAAAAAAAATAAATAACTGTTTTGTAGAAATTAACTTTATAACCAACCTCATTAACTTGGAAAAACATGTAAGGAAGATTTCTAAAAGTTCCTCTATGTCATAAAAATCAGAATAGCTTTATAATTGCTCTAATTCTAGCTTGTTATTAATTTTCTCTTCAATATTATTTTAAAATACGAGACCACTAGATCCTTTTGACATTTTCTACTAAACTGACGACTCCTGTCAGTTTAAGGAAGTTGGGAAGGACAGAAATCAATAGGAACCAAGCTCTGTATGTTTTGGTCAATAAAAATACTGAGAAGTATCATTAGGGGAATTCACCAGTACTGACTGCCTACTACGTGTTTTTCATACATGGCCCCAAGAAAACCAAAAGCACTCAAGTGGCTATGAGCTTCATTTTCTAGAACAGACTCCACTCACATGCTATAATAATTGTATATACTTAAGCCACTGGGGGAAAGCAATAGTATTTATAAATGAAGTCCCCATGAATTTCAACCTTGATCTATTCCCCTCCCCACATTAGTTTTTTATGAGGCCATGAACGAGAATCTGTCAGTGCTACCCAGGGTCTGGATTCCTGTCTCTCCCTGCACATGCTCTGCGGCTGGGTGCGCTAACGGACAGGAGCGGGACAAGAGGATTGCATCATCCATTAACTTATGGATAAACAACATTTGTTATTAGAAAACAAAAGCATCCTTTCAAGCCCTTCAGAGCTTTCTATTTAGAGCTGCTCTTGCCTCTTCTATCTTACCCCTAAAAGCAAACCTAAAAGCAAACACAAGTTTCGCAGTTTTTTGTTTCCCTGCCCCTTAACTTGTTTTTCACTGGCGTGTCTTAGGGAATGCAATTAATCCTGAAGAATCTTAAGGGGCAGCCCAGGCACAGTGGCTCTCGCCTGTTATTCCAGCACTTTGGGAGGCTGAGGCAGGAGGATTGCTTGAGCCCAGGAGTTGGAGACCAGCTGGGCGACATAGTGAGACCTCATCTCTAAAAAATAAATAAATATATATATTTTAAAAAGAATGTTAAAGGGCAGAGAGAATCCTGAGCTCAGCTCTCAAGGGTCTGCACAAAGCACTGTAGGCAGTCACACTGGTATGTCCCACAGAAAAACTCATGAGTGAGGCCGCAGGGGAGTTGCCAGTGCACCTTCCTGAGTCCATAACTTGACACCAGGTGGCAGCCACCTGTGCTTTGCCTCCACCGTGTGCCGTCGGGAGGTTCATCCTTCCCTGCACGTACTCCAATCAAGCCCTATTCAGAACTTGTTAGTAAGTCAAGTGACCTCAAGCACCTCTGGAAAGGCAGTTCCATTGCTTGGAAGATTCTTGTAAGACTTTCATCAATAACTCTTAACTAGAAATCATTTTAAAGCTGGTGTTAGCATTAATTTTTTTAAAAACCTCATGTCTTCCATTTATAGGCATACCCAGAAGCAGAGGTTCATGGCCCTGCCCACTAAGCTCCAGGATAATCCTAGCACCCCAGGGTGGGCCCCAACCTGGCACTGCAGCCTCCATCTGAAGGCCCAAGTATCAGTGGTGACTCACAAAGTTACTCAAGTAATCATTTAGAAATTTTAAAAGCCTCCATTTGATATTAAGGGAATCATGAATTACAGACTTTGTCCCTAGGTCCAGAGAATGGTTCCTAGAACCCTAATTATACACAAACCCTCAGGTGTTCACTGGATAAACAGGTGTTCACCCTTTTTCTCAGTATTCCTTGTCCATGCCGGAGACAGGAAAACCAAGCAGGCAGAGCTCTGGGCCTTCCATCTGGGTTTCTACCAAAATCACACCACTTTTTCTCTTTCATTATGTAGAAATAGGAAATGGCATCTTCTTTCTTTCTTTCTTTCTTTATTTATTTATTTAGCCAGTCAAATTTAGCAGTGGGGGGTTGAATGGCATCTTCTTTAAAGGACTAGTTATTTAAAATTTGAAAGCTGCTGCCCTAGACCTTCGGGGTGAACACTGAAGCTCCAAGATCTCTGCCTAATTTTATTTCCTTCAATTTAGAAGTGCTCAGACCATATCGTAGCCTCAGAAGTCCATAGTCTCCTCCCAAAAGTAACTGTTCCCGAGTTGACAAACTCGAATTACAAACTCACATGTACGTACTTGTATTTTTTTGTAATGGAATTGCCCAAGGCATTAGAAAACCTGCTTGAGGTTAAAAAAACAAAACCCCTTATGATCGCGAAATACCAAACACACAAGCCTTTAAAGCCAGAGTTTCTTTTTAGAGGCAAAACTGTTCTCTACCTGTTATCAGACTGAGAAGGGAAAATTCTACGATTCCTTTTTCCCTATACTTTGCATTC
Source organism: Indri indri (assembly GCA_004363605.1). Lineage (NCBI taxonomy): Eukaryota > Metazoa > Chordata > Mammalia > Primates > Indriidae > Indri > Indri indri. The sequence goes on along the minus strand of RJWJ010019916.1, from coordinate 15,196 downwards.
CCCCCACCCCACCAGCAGAATGCCCTGCAACATGGCATTTTAGCAGTCACCAAACCAGAGACTTACTTCCTCTGCTGTGTCCTTCTCTATACGAACTATCTTGTTTTCCCAGTAGATTCGCTGAGATTCCAGCTGGCTTGTTAGTAAATACGAATACTAGAAACAGACAGAATAAACACCAAAATGTCACTGTTGTCAGTCTTTGAAATCCAATTAAAATCTGACCTTTAATGATCTACAGAAGCCTAAAAGTAACAATCAAAATGTATATAACACCTTGATTCCACTCTACTCAACAAGCCCTGGAGCTGGAGGACACAGAAATGACAATTACACCTCTGTCCTCTTGGGGCTTACAATCTAGTCGAGAGAAATGTACATATAAAAAAACTTATTTTCATCAAGCTGACTTTAAGAAGAACCACAGGCTGGGCGTGGTGGCTCACGCCTGTAACCCTAGGCACTTTGGGAGACCAAGGTGGGAGGACTGCTTGAGCCCAGGAGGCTGAGACGAGCCTGGGCAACAGTGAGACTATGTCTCTACAAAAAATTTAAATTTTTTTTTTTTTTTTTTGAGAGAGAGAATCTCACTCTGTCACCCAGGCTAGAGTGCCATGGCATCAGCCTAGCTCAAACTCCTGGGCTCAAGCGATCCTCCTGCCTCAGCCTCCTGAGTAACTGGGAATACAGGTGCACGCCACTACGTCTGGCTAATTTTTCTATTTTCAGTAGAGATGGGGTCTTGCTCTTGCTCAGGCTGGTCTCAGACTCCTGATCTCAAGCGATCCTCCTGCCTTGGCCTCCCAGAGTGCTAGGATTACAGGCGTGAGCCACCACGCCTGGCCCCAACAGAACATTCTTAACTTTCAGTTTTACTGCCGCCCCTACAGAAGACAGCCTTGACACTGAACTTGAGGCAACTAGGAACATCACATTGAAAATAATAAGGAACAGTGAAACTTACACTTTCAAAGAAGAAAAACAGAATAAAAATAATCCCTCACAGTAATGGTAGAACTTTTTAAAAAAAGGTTTTGAGCATAAACAAGGATGTAAATAGAAAAAAAAATAAAAAATCGTTTAAAAATTATTTAAAATAAATATTTATATGCAGGGCAAATGGCAAAATTAAAAGCCCAAATACCCTTTCAAGTTAGAACAGTACACAGCAATAGGAATAGGTGGTGAGTGATAACTCATAAAGCATCTTACCTCTAACTGTAAGGCATCTATTTTCTCTTCCTGGCAAGTATCGCCCTCACATTCATACTGTACTATTTTTCCATCTGTTTTACTTGCAACCAGTCGATGGACATAATTATCTAAAGAAAAGAATGAGTCAATGAAAGCATGTTTCTTCAGAAGGAAAAGGGTCTCCATATGCTTTTAACTCTGACAAAATTTTTGTTTTTACAGATCTAAATTAAATGCCTTGCAATATTGCTTTAAAAGTGGGTCAAATCATTCAACTTTTAAAGGGGAAGGAGAGGGTAAGAGTAGAAGTATTAACCGTTTCTTTATAAAATGTGCGAATCAGGCCATTCCTAGGAAATGGTGCCCTCGGGCACCGTGAGACTCTGCGTTTGTGACGGCTGTCAGTAAGATGACATTTCAAGTGGTGAGGGAAAGTGGAGAGGTTCCGAAGGACAAGTTTCCACACAGAATGAATCCAAATTAGAAAATGAGAGCAGTGTTCACCTCCGGCGTAGTCCCAGACCCGATGGTTGGTGAGCTGCATGGCATAGGTGTGCTGCGTTTCCTCAAAGTGCTTATACGCATGTCGACTAACGTATCGTCCACAGCCTATGTGGCCGCATATTAAACAAATCCAAAGGTTCTGTCAGGAGGTAAGATCTTAGTTAGTTAAACAGAAATACATGACCTGGCCCTCTCAGGGTGGAAAGAGGCCTGCACAGAATGAGACTTACAGTCTTTTTTTTACAGGAGTTTTGAATAAATATACATTTAAAACCCAAAAATGTCTGGGTGTGGTGGCTTATGCCTGTAATCCTAGCACTTTGGGAGGCCAAGGTGGGAGGATCACTTGAGCCCAGGAGTCCGAGGCTGAAATGAGCTATGATTGAGCCACTACACTCCAGCCTGGGCGAGAGAGTGAGACCAAGTCTCAAAAATAAAAATAATAATAATAATAATAAAACCCAATAACCAAGGATGTTTCTATGGGTCAATCATTTTCTTGTTCTGACTTCTAAACAGCTCTATGTAAATAGAAAGAAAAAGACTCACAATTTATTAGTAATAATCTAAGTTTTTTTTCTTTTTTTTTGAGACAGAGTTTCACTCTGTTGCCCTGGCTAGAGTGAGTGCCGTGGCGTTAGCCTAGCTCATAGCAACCTCAAACTTCTGAGCTCTAGCGATCCTACTGCCTCAGCCTCCCGAGGAACTGGGACTACAGGCATGTGCCACCATGCCCAGCTAATTTTTTCTATATATTTTTAGTTGTCCAGATAATTTCTTTCTATTTTTTTAGTAGAGATGGGGTCTCACTCTTGCTCAGGCTGGTCTCGAACTCCTGAGCTCAAACAATCCGCCCGCCTTGGCCTCCCAGAGTGCTAGGATTACAGGCGTGAGCCACCATGCCCGGCCAAATCTAAGCTTTTTAAAACAACAAAGAATAAAACCATAAAGAATTTTGCTTAGGAGTAACAAAATTTGTGTATTCATGTGTCTTGCCTGACCCTAGACAAGGGGAAAAAAAAATCAGTCTCAAAAAGAATTTAAGCAGAAGAAAACCCCAGACAATCAACGCTATGTTCATTATTCTTTTCCACCACCCATTACTTACTTCCTGAACACCACACTCAAAACACTTATTTTCTTCTACTGGCTCTGGTGTTTGACAGTACCGGCAAACAGGACACCTACATCCAGGACACCAAAAGACAATGGCACAGGTTAAATATAAAAGACAGTTGTTACAGAACCCAAAAGTTGAAACGGGATTTTATATTCTCCCTCTCTTAAGTGCTATTTTTAAGTTTATCATAACTAAAGATATTACTTAAAAGACAAACATTTTGGGGCTATTCTCAAACAAAATGAAAATATACAAAATCTTAAAAAGTAGAAGAAGTGGGAGAAATTATGATCTGCCCCATATCCTTTTCCACTCTTCTGTCTAAAGCTCAGATGATCTTTGCCATCCTAAACATGTTTCAAAAAAAAAGAAAAAAACTTAAATGATCAAAGAGTTCAATATTTGCAGGTTAGAATTAGGACTTGATTTCATGACTCGTTACCTATATTTTATTCCAAACAATCCACCCTTTCTCCATTTCCCAAAGATTTAGATCATTGAAAATGTACCCTGTCCTCTCCAGGTTGCTCCTCAGAGTTGGATCTAAAATCTGTAGTAAATTTTACCAAATTAACAACAAAAAAAAGATGTTGCTGTGCTTCCTGCAATGCACATGACATTTCACCATACAATGAACATAATGCAGAAGATACCAAAGCTCTACTGAGTATTCAAGTTTCGATTTACAAATAGCCAATAAAAATGACATTGAAAAAAATCCATTAACCCTTTTATTACACTCCAAAGTAATGCTAAGTCAGTCATGAATATTTTTGTCAGATGGGCAAATATGATACAAAGTAGATTATAGTTGAGGCTGACTGAATTGGCACCAAGAAGAATGAATTCTCAAGATATAATTAGTATCAGTCTATTACCCAACTGAGTAAATGAAACCAAGAAAAGGAAATACGCAGGAAGGACACTAAGTTCTTGTCACAGGTGAGGAGGCTCTATTTCTGTTTCCTGAGAGAAAGCTAAAGGATCCAATCTGCCTCTTTCTTTAGCATCAAAGAAGACAGGCTGGCGCGGTGGTTCACGCTTGTAATCCTAGCACTTTGGGAGGCCGAAGCTGAAAGATCACTTGAGCTCAGGAGTTTGAGACCAGCCTGAGCAAGAGTCAGACCCCGTCTCTACTAAAAATAGAAAAAATTAACCAGGCCTGGTGGCACGCGACTATAGTCCCAACTACTCGGGAGGCTGAAGCAGGAGGATTGCTTGAGCCAAGGAGTCTGAGGTTGCTGTGAGCTAGGCTGATGCCACAGCACTCCAGCCCGGGCAACAGAGTAAGACCCTCCCTCAAAAAAAAAGAAAGAAAAAGACAGAAGATAAACTTGAAGAAATAACAGAAATGATCTAGTAAGGGGGAAGCAGTCTTGTCAGAGGCAGAAACTAGCTTTGTGTCATCCGTTCTGTTTGTGTGGTGGCTATGGCAGCAGGTCGGTAAGAAAACAACAAACTAATCCTGCAGTCTAATTCTCTACCTTGTGCCAGAATGATCTTTCTGAAATGTAAATCTGATCCTGAGAATAAAAAAGGGAAAAAGAATATAAAAATAAACTTATATGTACTATATAAAATTAGCACTCATCTCATCTATTAAAAATAATTAGTAGTTTATTAAATTCTTCCCCCAAAATTTTGAGTTTTGATCTTATTTTCCTGATGAGATCTTTGGAAAACCTTCCCAGAATGGCCTTCCCTGACATCTCCACATGTCAAAAAACCTGGTCCCAATGCTGCCTCCTGCAGCAGCCCTTCCTGAGCACCTCCGCTGGGGACCCCATCCGTCTCTCTCACCTGCAGTCTCTACTGTGCATCACAGGGATTTAAACACTCCTGTAAACTCCCGTAGACCGAACTTCCATGGAGAGGCCCTGGGTTTGTTTGCTGTCTTTCAGTACCTCGCACTGTACCGTGCACATACCGAGGCTCCAAACCCACTTGCTAAATGAACTGCATGCTTTTGAGGGCACGCGCCATGGCTTACACCCCATGTGACAGGTTGAATTCTAGTCCTAGTCTCGCATTCTCTGGCCATGACACTCTGAGCATGCTAATTCTCACCTCTGGGCCTCAGTTTCCTTGTCCATAAAATAAGGTTGGACAAGATGGTCTCTGAGGAAATTTCCAACTTTAAAATGTTACAGTTCTATGACAGTTAACCTATACTGCAAGTAAAATTGGAGTGATGGGGAATAAAGAAGTGCCCAGAACTTAAACAGTATAGCAGATGGACCCAAGATACAGATGAACTTAATGGAGTACACCAACCTCAGTGTGGCTTAATTCAAGGTAACTGGACAATTCTTTGAAATATTCCCAAATGATACCCCAGAAGTGACCAAGGACTCTATGGAACTGCAGCAAGATTCTGGTCTTGCTAAAATAAGCCATGGAAACTCAGTTTATCTGCTCACCAACATTTACTGAGCTCCCACTATGCATTAGGTATCCCGCTAGGTGTAAGGGGCACAGCAGTGAGCTGGCCAGGCGAGGTCCCTGCTCTGTGAAAGCTGCCGTTCTTCTTCTAGCCACCAGGCCACATGTCAGGGGAGAACAGAGATTCCTGTGGACTTTCACCCCTCCTAACCTCTGGGCTTTGGACAGTGATCTTCCCCTTCCTGTGCACACCCCGCCCCCCGCCTCCGGCTTGGTTCTTGGTTCTGCCCTTTATCCAGCTACCTCCTGCTTATCCTCCCTGAGATGCCACTTCTCAGGTGGGCCTGGCTGTGCTACAACACTGCACGCTGCTCCTTTGTAACACTAGTTATAATTATATTTATTTGTGTGATTATCTGATTCTCTGTCTTCCTCTCTGTATTGGGAAACCCATGAAGCCAGCGCATAATATACCTTTCTAGCTAAGTCCCACAGTGTGGTTTGCAAAGGAAGCAACCACTCCTGATTTAGGGGAAAAAAAATAGAAGGTATAGACTCCACCACAGTTCTTTGTAGCAATGTCACCTACAACTAAAGCCTCTGATGCACTGGGAATCAGGAGACTGTAGGACAGGCCTCATACTTAGTGACTGCTATTACTGCTGGCCACCAAGCCATCCATGGCCTAACAAAGCTAAACCATTAGGTTGCTGTAGCCCTGATGATAAGAAAGCCAAAGTGAATGGCAGACACCATGTGCAGGTGACAGCTGAGATTCCAGACCTAGATTTCATTTTAGCATAAGAGCCTCAAAGCTAAGCTTTGCTTTTCCTTTTTCCTTTTCCAGCTCTTGAAAGGAAAAACAACTCATGCTGCTTTGGGGAATTCCATAAAGATTCAGAATCAGCATACTAAAAAGGTCTAAGAATGCCAATTCCCACGTGAACCAAGGAAAGGGAAGGAGAGAAATGGAAGGCCCTTACGGGTGACCTCTTACTATCATGGTGCCAGGTTTATAAAGTCAAATACTTGGAGTGGTTCATTTTTGGTGGTGGCTATTTTTAATTCTGGAACGGGTCAGAATGGACTCTGATACAGTGGAGGACGGCCCCTGCACTCACGTTGTGTCGTCCCAGCGCTGTAGACACTGGCTGTGGAAGCTGTGGTTGCATAAGGTGGTGAGAATGCCATTCACGGACTCATCCATGCGCTCCAGACAAACCGTGCACTTGGGGAGCTCGGTCAGGTCCATCACCGGGAGGCTGGCGCCCTACAAAAACACCTTGCATAAGCCTCACTCTTCATCCACCAGCAATAATTTTTTTTTCTTTTAACAATAGTTTTCCTGTTGCTTTTTGACTCTTGGTCAAGATATTCTCAATATTATCGCTCTAAGCAAATAATTTAAATCGGTAAGATTTTCGTTTATTTATTCATTTATTCCGCAAATACTGATTGAGCACATCCCATATCCCCCGCACTGTGGTAGGCACTGGGAATACAGTGGTGAACAAAACAAAGATCCCTGCCCTCATGGAGCTGACATTCTACAAAGGAGACTGCTGCCAAAATCTTAACATTTAAATCCTAAATGTTACCAGACTCCTAGCTCTAGCTCTAAATGTCTATGACTATAACAGAACACGCAGGAATAAAAGGTGAAGAGCAACGGATCTGAAGGATTTTTCCATAGTGTAAATGATAACTTAACACTTTCTATTTAGTAATAATAGTATGAACAACACCGATATTTATTTATTCTTTCACTTAACAGATACTTACTGAGTCGCCGCCATGTGCACCAGACATTGTTCCAGGTATGGAACAATGATGAGCAAAAACTAATTCAATAAGTCCAAAAATGGGAGGATGGCTTGAGCCCAGGAGTTCGACACCAGTCTAGGCACCATAGTGAGACCCTGTGTCTACAAAAAATTAAAAAATTAGCTGGGCATGGTGGCATGCACCTGTAGTCCCAGCTACTCAGGAGGCTGAGCCAGGAGGATCACGTCAGCCTGGGAGTTTAAGGCTACAGTGAGCTGTGATCACGCCACTACACTCCAGCCCAGGCAACAGAGTGAGAATCTGTCTCAAAAAAAGGGAAAAAAACAGGAAAAAAACAAAAACCAGTAAAGGAAGCTATAACAGGGTGTGAAACAGGAGGACTGAGAGTCTAGGTGGTTAGGGAAGGCACCCTTAAGACAGCAATGTCTGACTTGAGACCTTCCAGACAGAAGATGAGCAGGAATTACTTAGGTGAAGCTAGGGAAGCACACACATAAGGACAAACAGAGAAAAAGCACATTAATCTACAGTCCATGAAAAGTAAATAATCACAGGAAATCTCTCAAGAAGCCATGTTCATTTAGAGTTTTCTCTAAATCTAAATCTCTAAAACTGAGGCCTCATGCAGCACCTGGCACCAAGGGAAGCCCAATTTTATCACCTATCAAGTTTGATTTCACCTAATCTCATGATAGAAAAATCTATTCAGAACTCATTTCCATCAAGCCGATCTCTAGGTAAAAAGATCTTTAGGTTTACTTTTAAAAAAAGGATATCTTAAAAAATATCACAGAGTTGGGTGTGGTTGCTCAAGCCTACATTCCTAGCACTTTGGGAGTCTGAGGCAGGAGGATCGCTTGAGCCCAGGAGTTCAAGGCTGCAGTGTTGCTGCAGCCCGAGCAACAGAGCGAGACTCTGTCTCAAAAAAAAAAAAAAAAATCACAGAGCTGAATCTGCTATTTTATGCAATGATTCAAGTGAGCACATGTAGGAAAGGTTCCCATAGAGGGCAGCAGATTGGAGCAATTAGAGGTTGCTATTGAAACAGAATCAAGAATTAGGAAGATGATTAAGGATAATATTTAAAACAAAAACTTTTCTTTTTGGCTCCAGGCAATGCTTCATTGATCTTAAATAGAGGAACACTCAATTTCAACAATGCAGATAATATATATATATTTAAAAACATTTTTTGCAATTTAAAAAATGATATAAAATTCATGCAATACAAAATTCTCCATTTTAAAGTATACAATTCAGTGGCTTTCAGTATATTGACAAGATTGTACAACCACTACCACTATCTAATTCTAGAACATTTCTATCACCTCCAAAAGAAACCCTGTACCTGTTAGCAGTCCTTCATCTCTTCCCCCAGCCCGTGACAACCACTAATCCACTTTCTGTCTCTATGGACTGGCCTATACTGGGCATTTCCACAGATATCTTAGCATGCGATTTTATACCAATCTGATATATTTGCAATCAAATATAAGAATTGTTCACACTTACATCTTCAGATTTCAGCACTTCAGCCCTTTCCACATAGACCAGCTGGCAAACATCATCTTCTATCGAGTTGAACTGGCGGCCATTGCATGCTATATAAAAACTATCTGCGTCAGCCTATGTACACCAATGGGGAAAGGAAAAAATTGAGACAGATATCCTGACGATTTGCTTTATATTTAAGATGTATGGTTTCATTTATTCTCCTCCTCAGCTTTTAAAATTTATACTTAGGAGAGAAAGCAAGTGCCAAAAAAGTAACATCTACCTAAGCAAGCTGGTCAGCTAATTGCACTCTGCGGGTCAATATCCTACATCTCTACAGTGTTTCCTGGGCCACAGGAGAGATTTTAGTTGAATTCGCAGAAGGTACCAGAGTACAATAAGCTGAAAGCCAGTAGAATTTTAATATTCCACCAGCAATGGTCAACATTGCCCTTAATAACAGTTTTTTTCCTCTAGTCATCACTTGAACAGCAGCTGAAAGTAAACACTCATTTCTGGAACCAAATCACAACAGATGAGTGTTATGAAAGAACTCTTTTGAAAAAATGTCAGCATCATTTATGCTAGAAAAAAATACAAGACCAGTAGAACTGGTATGGGATGAAAAACCAACTCCTCTTCAATAAACCAAATAATAACAATGCATGATAGATAAGGATCCCACGAGGAGGTGTGAAACCCCCATCTAGTGTCCAATACTTAGTCAAGGTCAAGAGGTCCCAGATGAACCAGCTGTTAAATGACTAATAGTCTCATTCCCTTGCAGTGGGGAATGGATGGAGAAAGCCCTGGAGGGAAACAGCGCCCTTGAGGCAAAGCTGCAAAAGCACAAGTGCATTTGTGAACATGGACGCAGGGAGATCAGAACTTCTGGTCTAGCCTTGATAGAAAGCAACATAGAGATGATTCCAGTTTTTAAACTCAGCCAATTTTCTGAGGTAGCGGGAAGGCCAAGGCTTGTCTGGCTTTCGTTCTCCTGTGGGCATTAGCCCAAACACAGGCAGTTGTGTGCTCTGGCCCTACCAACTTTGACAAGCTGCTTCTGGGGAGGATTCTGCAAAAGGAAATGCTGCACTGTCAACCTCCAGGAAGAGATGATTCAAAGCTGCACCAAGCAAAAATAGTCCTGCCTGTCTACCCTCGTGGGGTTCTGAAGCTCACTGCCACCATACGCTTCTCATCAGCTTTTAATTCCCCTCCAATGATGTAATTCCACTGTAGATTCTTGCTTATTTGTGCTTTCTTAATAAGCTCAACTGAGCTAAGCAGCCGAGGAAGGACGATCAATTCTGAACGTAGTTTTATTTTGGTGGTGGGGGGAGAAGGCTGGCAGGGAAAGGGCTTTCCTCAGGAGACAGGAGTGTATTTTAACTTCAAAATGTTTAAAGCCAGTTGCTGGCTAATAAGTCTGTCTCATACTAAGAAGAGGCACCTTAAAATGGCTTCCCCCCTTCTTTAAAAGCAATGGCTTTTCCTTGAAATGCTTCTGGCTGAGTAAGCAGCACAGTGAGCGCAGGGATTCCTGCACCGAGGGAGCCGACTGCCTGCAAGTCAGGGCCTCAAGCACCCCAGGAGCTGGATCCACAGCTCTGTACATGCTAAATGACCAGGCCTCCTCAGAGAAAGGGACAGATGTGTGGCCAAACCCACACAACACTAGACAAATTATTCCTTTCTTGGGGGAGTAATTTATCTATACCAAAGAAGTGTACTTTTTTGAAATGAGAACATCTATAAATAGTTGAGATTTCCCAATTTGAACACATTGGTCTCTTCTTTAAAATCTCAGTACTAGAAATGTAGCTTCACTTGTGTGAATATTTACTGAGCACCTAGTATATGTCCAGGCACTATGCTATGCACTAGAAAGAGAGTAGGGAACAAAATTCACATGGTTCCTACTTCAACTCACCATCGAAACACACAAAACAAAAGCCTGAAGCTAACTGCAAAGAACATAGAAAAAGCAACTCTTTAATATTTAAAATGTTTGCATTGTATGGAACCAAAACTTTAAAGAAACCCAGCTTTTTTTTCCTAGTCCTTTGTTTTTATTGTTCTCCTCTGAGGATGAACTCAGAAAAAAATAAATCTATTATGACCAAGGTTACTTCACTGTCATAGTGATCAACTATAGTGCTGAGTACATATTTTTACTTCTCAAAAGAGGGGTCTCCTAGGCTGTCCTAACTAAGCACCCAAGTGAAAATAAGCCAACATACTCCACTGAGAGGTCGTCTGTCCTTTTTTGTCCCCAAGATTAACAAAACAAAACCCTTTCCCGTTTTCCTGTGTCCTAAAGAACTATAAATCCTTTACCCAAAGACAAAGTTTCCTAAGGTTCACACTACATGTCTGTAAGCACCTCTCTTTTTAAGACCTCCAACATAAAGCTAAGGCCAATAGAAATTCAAGAGATTATAAGACACAGAGAAGGCTTACAAGTTCCTGCTTAAAAATCTCTGGTGAGAAAAAGAAAGGAATAAGACTGTAGTTAGCTGCTCTGGCTACGGAGTCAGGCTGCCAAGGTTTGAATCCTAACTCTGACATGTATTAGCTGTCTTAACTTTGGGCAAGTGACATATCTGTGCCTGGTTCCTCAACTGTAAAATACAAAAGCAACAACACCTACCTCATGGCATTGCTGAGAGGATTCAAGGAGATAACGCATGAAAAGCACTTGGCACGGGGTCTGGTCTCTAGTAAGTACTCAACAGCTGGTAGCTATGAAGTCTATTATTCTTGTTAGAGTCTACATTAATTTACCAACTTCAAGTCTTACATCAAGAGAGTGTTATTAGGTCTTAGAAAATCCTTGATAGGATGATCAGGATCAGACCCCAAGATCCAGAGTTAGCAATAAACAACACAACACATGATAGTAAGTCAAGGGTTCTATCCCCACGGGGAAGAACATGCAGCAAGCGGTCTCATAGTCTCAGAAAACACCTGTCAACTTGAGCAACCTGCACTTGGTCAAAAGACAGAAGTGGAAAGGACAGTGCAGATGTACAATGAAAATCCACTAACAGTAACAGAAAATATCCACAGTAGTATCTGTATATTATGAAGGGTGGCACTTGTTCCAGGGAACTTTGTGGGTTTATTGGACAGGTTAGTGTTGTGGGTTTATTAGACTTTAGCTCAATATGTTCTCAAATATTTTTTTCCCAATCTATTTCTGCAACTGTTCCTTTGAGTTACTTATCACCCTTAATTAAGTAGAAACTATAACTAAAATATTGTTGTTACAGAATGTCTTGCAAACAATGACTGTTTCCCTTCCCCATGGTTTCATCCTGTTCCTCCTAGAAGGGGAGCACATCCTAGGGATGATTACAAGTGAGGGCACAACCCTGCCTTGGTCATTTGTTTCTAGCTGTGTAACCCTGGGCAAATTATTCATCTCTCTCTGCAGTCAGTTTCCTCATCTGTAAAACAGGGTAAGAGCAGTATCTGTCTACATCAAAGGGCCGCAGTGAGGACTAAATGAGATAAAGCATGTTGAGTACTCAGCACAGTGAGGGGTGTAGAAGAAGCCACCAATAAAGGTTACACATTATTGTCATCACCCTTATTATTACATGTGCTACCAGATTTAAATGGTTAAAGGCATGACTTTCCCATGGTTTGCAAAGCTCCTCGTTGACCTTGGAAGGCTTATTGACAGTCAGTGAAAGGAGTTGTGTAAGTGCTTTTCTGTTCTTGATGTCAACTTGTAAAGTCTAAGTCTACAGGATAATTGAAACCCATGTTTTATACATCTCCCTCAGTGGTGGGGTACTTTGTAAAGGTTAAAGATAACTGTGTACCTTCTTGTACAAAGAACTCCATGCAAAACGTTCTCTTTCTGGGGCCCATGGAACAGGCACACATATAATTCAACTCTCATTTCTGTTTATTTCCTCCACAGGGCCACTGAGTGGCTGCCACTGCCATCACCTTTGGATTTCTGTACCAGGAAGGGGGAGATGGCAAGTGGACTTTGTGTTATGGGCTCTGTTTCATCCACAAACCTTGGTGACCAGAGAGGTAATATTAGGCACATGATCCTCCAGGCACGCACATTTCTTTCACAAACAGCAAGTTAGAACTGTTTATCTGGGGCAAGTTCAAGAAGGCTATCGATGAGGTAGAGAAAGTGAACTTTTGACCAAGCTGCATTTCAAAACCTAACACAATTTCAATGGATAAACACAACAGGCTATTGAAAAAAAAAAAAAAAAAAAAACTTGAATGAAATGTAAGCATAGGGTAGCTTTTTAATAATCTGGATAATACCTAAAGCTTACCTTATTTTTCTATTCATATAAAACATGCATACTCCCTAAGAGTATGAATGGTGTTGCATACTCCTGAGTATGCAAAACCAAAGAAACTTTCCAATATCTTTAGAACTGAGGTGTATGGAAAGTGCTGCTCCATGCAATTTAAGTGAAATGGAGTAGATAGCAAAACCTTCCTACATCGAAAAGTATCTGTTATAATGCACAAGCACTTTTAAAAACTATCACCATTCTCCTAGTGTTTCTCTCTCTCTAATGCAGTAATTTCCGAAAAGAACTCTAAAGCATCTTTAATAATACGTCAAGGAATGTCACAAAATCCTTCATCACCAAAATTTTTAAAAAACATAATGGCTTTTATATTTCAAAATGTGCCAAAGAACACCTTTTAAAAAAAGGAGAGTGAAAGTCAGGATAATGGCAAATAATAAGATGGTGTCAACTTCAAACTGCTTTTCTGGAATAGTTACTACTGGATAAAGAAACAAACAGAACCCTAGATTTCATACCCAATCTGATCTAGAAAAAATCATGGGCATGAATTAATAATTTCATTTCTGGTAATGAATTTAGAAATACATCTAGAATTACAATACCCTAGAAGAGAAATATGTCAAGAACCTTAAGTGTAAAACGTTGTAAATCACACACAGCTAATATCACACAGTTTCAAAAACAGTTTCTGTGGCAAAGAGATTTTTAATATCTTAACTTTTACCTGTGCACTAAACTTTATCAGCACCATATATTGATTTGGAGTAGAGTCTCTGATGATTTTCATTTGTTCAATTACTTCATTAAATGGGGCGACAAACTTCATAAGGTCATGACTGGTCATTGTAGCAGGGACTGTGAGAATACACAGCATGGCACTGCGCCTCACATCTTCTTTTAAGGAGGTCATCTTACTAATAAGACAATAATTAGACTGTCTTGAATAGATGAGGTATGGTTAGTTCAAACAACACTAATTAGACAACTTTTATGTCCAAGAAAATAGGAAAAAATTAAAACTTGTACTATTCCACAAATCAATTTAAACAATGCAGAAGCTCTTAAATTATCTCTGCAGTGGAGTTTAAGGCAAGCTTGAAAATGTTCTACATTACACCCCCCACCAAAATTTTAATCTTCAGTTAAAAATAAACCCTTTTGTTAGGGTTATAAATCTGCATTAGGCAGACTTGCAGTTTGTGTTTTATTCTCATTAGCGTTTGAATAACAATCTGTCACTGGGTAATTGAGAAGCACAACTGTAGCTATAGACTTTTTTCAAAGGGTCTGGGGAAAAAAAGAGCTCTAAATATAAGAGAGAATTCTAAACCATGAGGATATGACTGAAGATTACAGAAAAGTGTTGGTGCGTTGGAACAGCTGGAATGGGGGGAAAGAAAAACCTCCCACAATGCAATTTGCTTTTGAAATGCTGTAAACTTGCTTGATAGCTATGATCCAAAATGGCTACCTATTTGTTGTTTTCCCAGTAGGGACCTGGCAGACTGAGTCAGGACAAGGACAGCCTTTAAGATACCAACTACCAATCATACAAGGAGCTAATGGTGCAGCTTGTGGATAATCAAATGCTTCCTTTCCTTGGGCCTCTAGCAAGCTGTTTTGACCACAGAAAAGGGTAAAAAGAAGTGATAAAATTGTAATTACTTAACTGACTTTTTATCAGCTTCTTTAGTAAAGATTTGATGGGCACATGAAACTACAATGATGGTGTGGATCATTTTCTTTTCTTTTTTTTACCATCCCTTCTTTCAATTCCCCAGTAACCTTCCATACCTACCAGCTAAGGGAATATCTTCCCAGGTATTTTCTTAAGTGTATCTACACAAGTTTATTTTATAAGGAAAAGCTTTGACCCAAACCATAAGATTAACCAAATGTAAAACATCTAATAATTCTCTAACACACAATACATGAAAGTACTATGTTTTTGAAGTTGGAAACATCCACTTCCCTTCAGGGCAAGAGAGTTTACTCTAAGGCAAAAAATAGATCAACCCAAAAGGAAAAAGGTTTTTCTTACTTTGTCTTGTACAGATGCATAATACCATGAACTATTTCAACTGATGGATTTCCACTGAAGAATGAAATCTGGTCTGGAAGCTGTTTGGATGGAGAATCGGGAGCAGCATTTATGCATTCTTTACTTTGATCTCTACTTCTCTGTGCAGTGGGGGATGCTTCTGAAGATTTCCTTTCTTCCACTGCAGCTTTTGGTTCATCTTTCACAAATCAAAAATTAGATTATAAATGGATAGGAAATATGCCGAAAGAGTCTAAACTAGATTAAAACTTCAAGTCAGAAGAATAAACTTTGACAGAGAAATTGTAATGTGCTGCATTAAGAACTGTTTTTGTAGAACAACTTATTTACAGGAGCATCTCAACTTTAAAGCTC
>RJWJ010019915.1:0-29693 GCA_004363605.1 Indri indri | reverse complement strand
AAAAAAAAAAAAGAGAGAATAGTATATACCTAGGGTTCCTTCTTTTCCCTTCAAGGTTATACTTCTGCTATTTTTTTCAGGGCTTAGGCCAGGTTGAACTTGCGTCTTAATTGAGTGGCTCCTTGTGTTTGTGTTTTATTGCAGAAGCACTCAGCACTGTAGACTTTGTCGCCCCTGATGACCGAGTGGTCTTCCGCACCTGTGAAAGAGAACAGAACAGGGTGGTCTTCCAGATGGTAAGAGACCCCATTGCTGAGTACCCTCCTGAGGCTCACCGTCCCCTGGGATTTCCCGACTCATGCCTGTGCCAGGCCAGTGTTGATGCCAGAGCTACATTGCACAACGTTGGCTTTCTGAAGACTCCTTTAATGTTTTCCAAAGATCCGCCCATGAGTGATTATGCTATTGGAGACAGTTTATGGAAATCAAGCTGTCGCAGTCTGTTACATGCCTCCAGTCTCAAATTAATTTACTGAATGATAGGCATTATCTGTGTGGCATGACTTTTATATCTATTTTTTTAATCGCTAGCATTGCTTATTCGGAACATGGACTTTGTTTTTATGTAATCCGTATATATTTCCCATAGAATGAAATTAGGTTTCCTCGAGAGTAGTTAAGGTTTATGTTAGAGTTGTAATGACTCTGTAGCTCTCTTTTCTTGGCTTTGGGCAATTCTTGGTGCTTTTTTGGAAATAGCTCCTGAATGATTTTTAGGTTTTTAAAAAATATTGGTAACAGTGGGCAGATGTGTGATAAAGCAAACATAGCGAAATGTTAATTGTAGAATCTAAGTGGTGGGTATCCGAATGTTCACTATAAAATTTTTCAACTTTTCTTATGATTGAAAGTAATCACAGCATTGATTACATTTTCTTGGCCCTGCAAGTCTACCTTTTTCTGCTGGCAGTGAGCTAGTCCAGTGAGCTAGCTGTTTAAGAGAAAGCCAGCCTCACATATGTGTGTATGTGTGATGCACATGCATGTGTTTGTGCATGTGTACCTGTGTCAGGGCAGTGGTTGATAACACCCTCTTGTGTTCCCAGGGAACATCAGATGCAGAGCGAGCCCTTGCGGTAGCCAGGCTTGTGTAAGTTGCCCCTCTTTGGCGCTGCCTTTGTTTCTCCTGTGAGCTGTGAGGCCATAATGTTACTGGTGACCCTTCTACCTCCTAGCCCATTACCTTCTGTTTCCAGGTTGAGAGTGCCTGGTTTCCTTCTCTGTGGCGTCCAAGGACTGTACCTCCAGTGCCCAGATCCCAGATACCCTCTGTGTGTAAGGGGGCTTGTTTGTTAGCATTTATTCGTGATAATATCATGACTGTGAGTCCTGAGGCTTTAACTCTCATGAAGTATATGTAAGACTTATTGCTTCCTGAATTAACAAAGGCAGGAGAGTGCTATGGGTAAAGTGATGGGCTTGAAGTTAAGACAGAACTGGGCTGGAATTCTGGCTTTGCTCCTTGTTAACTGTGTGACCTTAGGTACATTATTTAACCTCACTGAGAACTTAGTTCCCTCATCTATAAAATAGTACTACTGACTGGGGGCGGTGGCTCACACCTGTAATCTCAGTTCTTTAGGAGGCTGAGGCAGGAGGTTCTCTTGAGGCCAGGAGTTCAAGACCAACCTGAGCAACACGATGAGAACCTGTCTCTACAGAAAATAAGGAAGTTAGCTGGTCATGGTGGCATGAGCCTATAGTCCCAGCTACTTGAGAGGCTGAGGCAGCAGGATAGCTTGAACTCAGGAGTTTGAAGTTGCGGTGAGCTGTGATCATGCCACTGCATTCAAGCCTGGGTGACGGAGTGAGACTCCATTTCAAAGAATAAATAAATAAATAAAATTAAACAGTACTACTAACCTCTGGCATAGAGAAGGGTAAATGAAATAATGTATGTAAATGTCATTTTCAGAATGTGGCACATAGTGCTTAGTGTTAGCTACTGTTACTGTTTACAGTAAGAGTGAGAAGGAACTCAGGCAGTAATTGCTGCTGATGACAGACCATTCCCTATGTATGTACCAGAGGATGGAGCGAAGCCCTTTCTGCATCTGAGAATTGTTTGGACTAAGCCAACCATGCAGCCCAGCCAACAGAGGCGGTCCTCTAACTCCCACCAGCGGCGGTGCTCTGGGAAAGGGCTCTTGTGCTCATGTCACTTTTCTGCATTGACGAACGGCTTTGACTACCTCGGTCAAAACTGCAGCCCTGGAATCAAGTTCAGTGTGCCTGTCACTCAGTAGTTGAGTTATCTGATACAACTCCAAAGGAGCAAATCTTCTGCATCCAGCCCGTTATAGATGTGTGCACACGTTATGTCTTTCCTCTGGAGCTCTGCTCGGATGAGGCCGTTGCACATTTTAGGGACAGGTTTCTTTCCCCTTTTCATCTTCTGTCGTTGAGGGTTGGTGTGTTTCACAGGGCCAGGGACACAGTAGGATCTTCATGATCACAGACCCACCCATGCCTTTTACTCTACCTTCTTGCCTTAAATTGAATATTTATTACCTTTTTTCCTTCACCCTTTTCCAGAGAAAATGATGTAGCTGGTATTGATGTCAACATGGGCTGCCCAAAAGAATATTCCACCAAGGTAAACTGATTTCTTTATAGTCCTAACAAAAATCAGATGCAGATTAAAGGAGGCTACCAAGTCATGACAGTGAAGTTTAATGCTTGACTCCAGACCGCATTCTGTGGTAGATGATGGAAAATGCTCCAAAGAGTATTATTAGATGAACTGGCAAAACTAGAATAGAGATCATAGTAGATTAGGTAAAAATACTGTATCAGTGTAAATTTGTGATGTCGATAACTCTTCTGTGGTTATATAACAGAATACCCCATTCTTAGAAAATACACACTGAAATATTTAGGAGTAAAAGTATGAAAAAGAGCAGGAAGATCACTATAATCCCATCATTAAGAGATAACCATTGTTGTTACTGTCGAGATTTAAGCAGTTCCATGCATTGGTGGTTTCCATTTGCTGGGGCTTTTGTTAGAATTTGGCATGGGTTTGGGTCCTCAGGACTGGGACGTTGTTGCTGGCAGAGGAGAAGGGTCTGAACAAGCATTGTAGGTTGTGTGCCTCTGAGTGGCTTTGCTAGTGGTGGGCGTATCTCAGTGAGTGTTAGGTATGATAGGAAGAAGGTGCATTTGATCTCTTTTCAAAGAAAGACTGATTCATTTTTGTTTGCTTGTTTTTTTAAGAGATAGGGTCTTGCTCTGTTGCCTAGGCTAGAGTGCAGTGGCCTGATCATAGCTCACTGCAGCGTTGAACACCCAGGCTCAGGTGATCCTCCTGCCTCAGCCTCCTGAGTTGCTGGGACTAGAAGCATGCGCCACCATATTGGCTAATTTTTCTGCTTTTTGTAAAGGTGGGGTCTTGCTATGTTGCTAGGCTGGTCTCAAACTCCTGGACTCAAGTGATCTTCCTACCTCAGCCTCCCAGAGTGCTGGGATTACAGGTGTGAGCCACATGCTTAGCCAGATTCATTGTTTTTTAAGGGCTTGGGAGATGGTGAGATTTAATTTATTAAGACACCGAGACCTGGGTAGGGAGTGGGCAGCCTTAAAAAATAAATTTTGTAGAGCCCACTTCCAGATAGATCTGTGGGTTTTGTCAAGGAGAGAGTGATAACTTCTAAAATTCATCAAACTCCAGTCCCAGATACTGTACAGATGGATGCTGCTGCCTTTCTGCTTGGTTTGGAGATGTGCCAATTGCCACTGGGCCTTGGTCCCTTGGGGGCGAGTGCTGGGGTGGGGCCAGGTTGCCACACCAAGTTGCCATGCTGTGGGGAGGGCAGTGTTGCCCCAGGTGTAAGAAGACCCTACACGTGTTTCTCCTTAGGGAGGAATGGGTGCTGCTCTGCTTTCAGACCCTGACAAGATTGAGAAGGTAAGTCTTGCATGGGGGAAAGCAGGGGTCCTCAAACACGGCTATGACCTGGAGTTGTCTAGAACGCCTCCTCCCCATCTCCAGATTTACTGGAGTCCACCCAGTCTCTCCACCTGGGGCCTGGAAATGTTTTAAAAAGGTTCTCAGTAAGTTTGTCGTGCAGCCAGGTTTGGGAACCCCTGTGCCAGCTTATAGCAGCCTGGAGTTCCTTAAAAGCCCAGAGCTAGGGACATGCATCTGAGAGCAGGGGGGTCCTGAGGACTCAGAGCCTCCTCTGCATCGCCTTGTTCCCTTCTGGGATGATCATGAAAGGAGAGGCCAGGCCACCTTGGTGAGGACAGCCTCAGTGGCTGTATGTATTTGTGGGCAGGGGTGTGGGGGGTGGATTGGCTTCTGTCAGGAGCTTGATGAGAGCAGCAGTGGGTCCCCTGCATAGTGGCAGACTCCACCACCAGCCTTTGAGAGCAGGCCACGGTCGGATGAGGCAAGCTGAAGTTAGTCTCCTTCTGTTCCCTTCCCTTGGTGATTCTGCAGCCAGCTTAATGAAGCCCTGGGGACAGGTTGGCATTTACCACCCGGTGTTGTGCACTGCCAGGGCACATGGGGATGACGTTTTCTGCTACAGCATACATACCTTTCGCTTTTCTCTCCCAGTCTACCAGCTCTCTCCTTGTCGCTTCTCTTATCTCCTTTGTTTTCCTTTCTTTCATTCTCTATCCCCACTTGCCTGTCTGGGCTTTAGGCCTCATAGTGCCTCCCACAGGCTAGAGCCACCTGGGACTCAGTCACCACCAGTAAGAGCTGCCATCGTTTTTGCTGGCTGCTGTGTCAGCCGCTCAGCCCTGTGTATTCCTCTGGTCCAGCTGTCTCTGGGATGTGGGAAGAATGCTGGGTGTGTTGGCTCGGTGCCTCCTCATTTTTCCCATGTGCAGCCACAGATACTGTACCTCTAGTGCCTCTATAATGTACCTCTAGTGCCTCTATAACGTGCCTACAGTGTGCCTGTGTAATGCGCCTACAGCGTGCCTGTATAATGTGCCCTTTGTTCCCTAACCCCTTGAAGTAGACAGGGTAGGCATTTGTTATCTCCATTTGATCAAGAACAATAAATTAAAGCAGAGAGAGATAAAAATAATTTGCTCAAGATCATGTAGCAACTAAGTGGCAGGCAGAGCCTGCTTTCGAGCTGTAGTCTTGTGACTTATAACCTAGCATCGGTGCCCCCTCTGATGGCATCTCAGGTTTAAGGTGCCTGAGTATAGTTTATAAGTGACCACAGTTCAATAGGTAATTCAGTGGCATTCTTTAGGAACCTCTAGTCAGACCCTCTGTGCAGGATGGAGTGGAAGTGCAGCTGTGGATGTCAGACTGGTTGCCACACTTGGGAGAGGGGCCCCGCAGGAGGGATGTGGCTCACCACATGTGCACACAGGCACTTCCGTTCTCCTCCAGCCTCCTGGCTTCTCGGAGCCTTGCTGTCGGCTCTGTCCTCTCCACTGCCCTTCTTTGAATGAGGTAGATTTCATCCGTGAGGCAGCAGAGACACACTGCACCTGAGAAGCTCAGTTCATTCCACTGCTTCTCTGGTTGGGCACTCAGATGGCCAGGTGGAACCAGAGATGGGTTTGCCCCCCAGACAGGAGGTTGCAGACTTGTACAACAAAGCCAGATGTGACTTAGGCGTAGGGGGCTTGATTCATTTCAGGCCCAGATTGTACTGACAAGCTGGGTCACCTGGGTGACAGATCTGTGGGTCCTTCCAGGCTTGGTATTTTAGGCCCATGGTTCCATCTGTGGGAGCATCTAAGTACCACCTATAGAAAATTTCTCCAGATAAAGATGCCTCTTTGGGGTCATGAAAAACTTTGGAAATACATAGCAATGATGGTTGCACAATATTGTGAATGTAAAGAATGCCACTGAATTATACACTTAAAAATGTTTATGATGACAAATTTTCTTTTATATACTTTACTCCGATTTTTAAAAAGGGATGCTATCTGTTAAGAATTTTGAATACCCTTGGGGTGGGTAGGGGTAGAGAAGGGTGTATCACTCTCTTGAAAAAACTTTCACCAGGTAACTGTGGTGTACCCTCCTTAAATTAAGAACCTCAGTTTTATTTTTATTTATTTATTTAATTTTAATTTTTTAGAGATAGGGTTTTGCTCTATTGCCCAGGCCGGAGTGTAGTGGCATGATCATAGCTCACTGTGACCTTGAACTCCTATGCTCAAGCGATCCTCCCACCTCAGCCTTCCAAGCAGCAGGGACTAAAGGCATACTTAAAAATTAGCCACCATGTATGGCTAATTTTTAAAAATTTTTCATACAAATGGGATTGTGGTATGTTGACCAGGCTGGTCTTGAACTCCCGACCTCAAGTGATCCTCTCACCTCAGATCCACAGTGCTGGGATTATAGGTGTGAGTTAGTGTGCTCAGCAAGAACTTCAGTTTTATACTATAACTCAGTAATATCCTCTCTCATCCCTGCCCAAGATTCCCTGTGCACCCCAGCAATCCCCCTATGCACGCTGCACTTGGGCCAGGGCTGACAGTTGGCAGGTCTCACTGATTTCCAAGCCTACACTTTCCCCTCCTCTCATCTGCCCTCTCCCCTACAACCAGGAGAGCTAAAGGTTCTGCTTTTCCTACGATGACCAGTGGATCTGGTGGGGCAAGCCTGCCTTGGATAGGTGAGCGGTTACTTTACTGAGATGTGAGCTTGGCTCTGGTCCTTTCCCCCCAGAGGCTTTCACACCACAGAGACATGTGGTGTGACTTAGATCTGGAGAGCTGGGTATCCAGGAGAATTTCATGCTAGAGCCTGGCCAGAAGACAGAGTCTAGTGCCCTTTCTCCTCAGTGTGATTCCTTGCCAGTGGTTAGAGCTTTAGCTTACGTAATTTCCTTCCTAGTCCTTAACACACTTAGGAAATGAACAGAAATACTGAAGATCTGCTTGGATAAAATACACCAAAAGGAAGTTCTACAAGACAGAGAATAGGATCAGACCAGCTTAAATCACCAAATATCAGAAGATTCTAAGTGAGAACTTGCAGGGGAACCTTCCAGAGATGTTGCTGTAAACCTGAAGGGTAGAACTAGAGTGAGAATTTTTATTCTGTTTCCTGATGGACCTGGCAATCTTCCCCTTAAGGGTTAAGTGTCCCTTTAAGGCCTGCCAGCGTGACCCTAGGACTTCAGGCCAAGTCTGCCTCCTGGGGCAGCACCTGGGGACTGTTTCTTCTTGCCACTCCCTAGCAATTGTGCCTGGGCCAGCAGGTCCTGTCTTGCTCATGAACCATCCACCTGTCAGCCCAGCCTCGTGGTCCGATGTCTTCTGCCCTGGCCTGCCTCAGCCTGTCCCTTAGAGAAAGGCTTCCTCTCCTTATTCTTGCAACCTAGCTCTCTGCTGCCCTCGCCTGTCTAGAAGCCAGATTGGCAGCAGTGCTTGGTGTTCCCCTGCTCTGCTGCACAGAGATCCAGTGCTTGGAAGAGGGCTCTCAGGATCACCTTCCCTCCATCTTTCCTGGCCTGAAATGTTTGATAAAGGATGAAGATAGCAATGCCATAGGCATGCAGTGTCATCTATACCTCTGTTGATTTCTTGATCTCTGATTGTTGTGTGGTCTGGTCTTGCTACCTCCCTGACACTTTCCTGTGTGACGACTTGGTCTTTCTTTGAAATCTTTCGCAATTACTATGCAATAAGCACTTTTTCATATGTTGAATATGTTGTCTTTTCCTTTGCCAGTTTCACTCCTGTATATTTGACTACCCTAAATAGAGGAGTACATGAGGACAGGGCCCCAGGCCCTTAAAGGCCTTCCTGCTCCCTCAGTCTGCAGGTCCTGGGATAGCACTCAGGGAACATTGCCTTCACCCAGGAAAGAAGCTGTCAGCCGTGTGTTCTTAACCGGGGCTAGACCTCAGAATCAAATTGTGTGTTGGGCAGAGCCTTTTGGAAATACACATTCCTAAGCCCTGTATCTAGAGACCCATTCAGGAAATAATGGGGTAGAATCCAAGAGTCTATATTTCTTTAGCTCTCCAAGTAATGCTAATGTTTGCCCTGGCAAAGGCTGTGTTCCACACAGACGAGCATGCAGATTTATTCATTCCCTTATATGTATGTTTAACAAATATACACACACCACTATGTGCCATGCAGGGGATCGCTGGTGCTGGGGCTCTAGCACAGAACAAAGGCAGACCCCTTGCCTGTGGAGCTTACACGTATATGCACACAACAGACACATACATGCACTCATGCATACTAAGCAAACTGTTCATGCCACTGGAATGCACAGGTCTGTAGCAGAATTAATTAATAAAAACAATGTGGTGGTGTGTTCCAGAAGAGGTAGGTGCTCTTGTGTTCTTCTCTCTGCAGATTCTCAGCACTCTTGTTAAAGGGACACGCAGACCTGTGACCTGCAAGATTCGCATCCTGTCATCGGTAAGGATGGTGTGTTACATTTGAAGGTCCATTCACCCTGGTGATGTTGGATTTGGGGATATATGAATGATTCTTGAGGTGCTGAATTAGGTTTGGAGGAGAGGGTGGAGTTGAGCCTACTATAGGAGGTGGCAGCTGTTCTGGGGCTCCAGTAACCACACTGGATGGTCTTCTTCCCTAGCTAGAAGATACACTGAACCTTGTGAAGCGGATAGAGAGGACTGGCGTTGCTGCCATTGCAGTTCATGGGAGGTGAGTGGTCACCTTTCTAGTGACTGACTGGTAGGGAGGTCCCCAGCCATCTTAATGATCTGTCCCCAGACCTCAGGTGACAACAACTTCTCTTCTACAGATTCAGCAAGCCTCTGCCTTGCTGCGCCTTGCTCTTTAGATATCCCATGAGTCCTGAATGGGCTTGCATTTTTGTTTCATTCATCAAGCACCTACTGGTGGTAGCCACTGAGCTTTAGAGACACAGAGAGACCAAGAGGAAGGAGAAACGCCCCTACCCTCAGGATGTGTAAATGGTAGAGTTTGAGTGATTTGCTTAAAATTATACCATGCAGCCAGTAAGTGGTGGAATTAGAATTCTGACCCTGAATTTCATTTTCTTCCTGTTGCATTGAGCAATGGCTTCTCCCTTGAATGACCCCAGGCAGATTGCTATTCTTTTAAAGGCACTGCCTCACTTGTCTGTCCTTGTTGGACTGCCAGCTGTCAAAATGATTACTTTCAACAGTCCTTATATGTGTAGCTGCTGTGCTCTCTGCTGAGCACTGAGGTGTTTCTGAAGGCTACCCCCAGTTTCCCAATCAAACTTGCTCCCTGTGTCTAGGATGTCCTTTTGTACAGAATCCTAGGTTAGTAGACTTTGGCCAGAGTGATCTCTCTTCTCTGAGTGTTGTTCCTTTGGGCTCGGAGGTCTAGTAGGAGCAGGCCAGATTGTTGGTTGTGTCTATCATAGCATTTTCCAAGATGGGAACCCAGAACTCCAACTTATGAAACAGAGAAAAGCAGAGCTGCTTGGATCAAAGCCAGGAGGGGGAGGTGAGAGGCCACACATGTACACACAGGCTCCTTCCCAAGGGAACATACTTTGGACTGAGACTTTCTGGTTTCAGATTCCTGCTCTGCTGCTTGTTGGCTGTGTATCCTCAGGCAAATCACTTAACCTCTCTGAGTGCCACATTCCTCATTTGGAAGTTAAGATAATTTCTGCTTTATAAAGTTGTTGTGAGGCTTTTATGAGATTGTAAATATAAATCCTTGGCACAGTGCCTGGCATAGAGAATTCTCTTAATAAACAAAGCTATTACTTTTACTGGTTTGGGTACACTAAGAAGACAGATTTGGGTGAGTTTGAGGAAGAACTTTCTAGCCATCAAAGCTGGTGGGGTTGGGCTGAAACTGGCTACTGGGGATGTAGGGA
Source organism: Indri indri (assembly GCA_004363605.1). Lineage (NCBI taxonomy): Eukaryota > Metazoa > Chordata > Mammalia > Primates > Indriidae > Indri > Indri indri. The sequence goes on along the minus strand of RJWJ010019915.1, from coordinate 19,894 downwards.
GGTAAAGGTGGAGGCTGGGTTGACAGGGCCTTCTGAGGCCCTGTGGCCCTTGACCTTTTTGTTGAGGAGTGTGGTGGGGAGACATACTCTGAGAGCAAAGGCTGTCTGGTTAACCACCTCTCCTGCTTTGCCTCTGAGCACAGCTCAGGTCAGGCCTTGCCTCAGCATCCCTAAGAATCACTCATTCATAGATACTTCTTACAGTTGACCTTGGGAGGAGGGGCCCTAGTTGTGGTCCTGCCTTCCCTGTGGCTTGTCGTGACTGCCATGGTCTGTGGCTTGTCATGGCTGCCCTGGGCACGGGGCCTACCCTGTGTCAGGTGCCTCTCACCAGGATCAGCTGTGCAGCTTGGCCTCGGCATAGGCAGCTGCATGGGAGTGGCCAGTCTGAGCAGCAGCAGCTGTTCCCAGTCCCTTGGAGAGGGCAGGACTGGGACAGTAGGGGCAGCATTCTTATGGCACTGTCCCTCATCTCTGGCAGAGGTGAGAGGAAGTCAGGGAAAAGCAGCATGACCTTGGAAGGCAGGCTGCCCACATTGTCCCCTGTAGCCATGCCTCCCCTGCAGGCCTCTAGGAGCCGGGCTGGCCTCAGGAGGGACCTGTGCTGTTCCCGCCCCTCATGACAGAGTCCTTCTCCAGAGGCCAGGGAGGGCCAGTCCCTTCAGCCTGTCCTTGATGACCACATGGCCACCCGACCTTCCTGAGGTTCAGTAGGGAGGACAGCAGGGTTTGGCTGAGATAACCCTGGCCTTTGGTGCTCAGCCCTCAGGCCCATCTCTTTTTCTCCAAGGAAGCGAGAGGAGCGGCCTCAGCACCCTGTCAGCTGTGACGTCATCAAAGCCATTGCTGATGCCCTCTCCATTCCTGTCATAGCCAAGTAAGCTTCCCTTCTTCATCTTTTACTTTATGTCCTATCTCATTCAGAAGGGACTTGAACTGGCATACAAAAAATAGAATGAGGTCGCACCCAAAAATGACCGTAAGGAAAAAGAGAAAAAGGGTGGGATGGAAAACGAAGGTGGGAATAAGGCTGAAAAGCGTCTACATGTAAGTTAGGGCAATTGGCCCCTGGTGCAGTGGGCAGGGCCCAGGGCATTGTGCGGGTTGGGGTGGGGGTAGGAGTGTTCAGGGCCTGGGAAAGAGCAAGCAGGTGGCTGCTGAAGCAGGCCCAGGGGAAGGTGATGTCACCCCCACAGTTAGGTGTGCAGAGTGTAGGGAGCTACGTGAGGAGTGCCAGGCCAGAGCTCATAGCGCCATGGCTCGGGGCGCATAAGGCAGCTCACAGAAGCAGAAGGCAAAATTCCGTGGGGGTCCTTGGAGCAGCCGGGCAGAGGGAGGGGAAATCGTGACCTAACCGGGCCTCCTTCCTTCCTCTCATGATCCCCAGGGTGCCTCTTCCCCTCTTTAGGGCTTTGACTCGATCCTTAGCGGGCATGTTCATGGCCCGCTCAGCTTCAGAGTTTTCCTGTGGCCCCAATACCCCAGTTATAGACCCATGTCTTCAGATGTGGGCTGGCTTTAGCCACTGTTTTGGATGAGGGGGAGGGAAAGTAAATTTTCTGGAATACCTGTTGGGTGCCAGGCATTGTTTCGGCTACTCTACATATATCATCTTACTTAGTGCCCCTAACTTCATAATGAGGGTATGTACTGTAATCTCTACTAAATCTCTTATACCTGAAGGGACTTGGCCAAGGCCACACTGTTAATGAGTAGCAGATCTGGGAGTTGCCTTTTTCTGAAAATGTTGGTAGGTTCCATGACGGGGATATCCCTAATTCTCCTGTTGCTTTTCAGCGGAGGATCTCACGACCATATCCAACAGTATTTGGACATAGAGGACTTCCGACAAGCCACAGCAGCCTCTTCCGTGATGGTGGCCCGAGCAGCCATGTGGAATCCATCTATCTTCCTCAAGGAGGGTCTACGGCCTCTGGAGGAGGTCATGCAGAAGTACATCAGATATGTATGTCTCTGCGCTTCTTCAAAACAAACATTTCTCACTGTCCGCCACGTTCCTACAGAGAGCACTTTGTGTGAGCCCCCAGCTGCCAGCAGCTCCTGTTTTTGTCTCCTTTTCTTTTTAGCTCTTGTAGTGCAGCATTGGGTCTCTCCAGCTGCAGTGTGAAGAGAGGATGCTGGGATGTGTGCCCCATCTCCTCCTTCTAAAGCTTCTAAAGGAGTGGGGGTCATAGCAAGGACCTCTGGATGCAGGATGCTGTTTGGGGCCCCCCAAACACATGATATCTTTTTCCTTCTCTTTCACACCCCACACATACTCAACACGCATGCCTATAGGTTGGCATAGGAGCAGCCACAGCCAGGAGGAGCCATTGTAGCTGTTGTTGTTGGGGACAGATTATCTCCATAGAGACTGCTCACCTGATTTGACTCATCAGTCAAAATCACTTCTAAAACTTTTCTGTTCCTGATTCCCAGAATGCTTTAGCCTGTGAGTTAGGGAATAGCTTAATTTTAACCTTCTCCTTAGGGAATAGCTTTTTGTAAGCCAGTTTCTTGTCACTCAGAGCTTGACGGTGGTAGTGGCAAGGGCATTTCCCTATAAAAGGAAACTACGAGTTCACTTGCCCTGTCTCTTTGGCGCAGCCCTCTAACTCTGTGATCAGCTGCACATGTCTATAGGGAGAGACAGTGAGTGATTCTCAAATTATTCAGTGAGTTCGGCCTTGCATAGAGCAAACTTCTACCCTTTTCTTCAGCCCTAGGGTTCATACCCTTCTGGGACTGCCTGTGCCCTCTCCAAGCCAAGGTCATGGCTGGGCAATTGTGGCTGCCATGGTATGCGGGTGTTCTCGTGGCTGTGCAAGTTGGGATGGTAGAAAGCCCTGAGACCTGTGTCTAGAGCTGGGCAGCCTGTGTCCTAGAGCCTCTCTTGCTCAGTGCTGCAGCCCTCATACAGCCCTTGTACCCTCGTTCTGAGTGTCCTGTTGGGCAGGTTGGTGACGACTAGCTTTCCAGTGGTTTGGGTCAGCTTGAGGCAAGCGGGGCTTACCTCAGCCCAGGTCAGCTGTCCAGCTATTCCGGCCAGCTGACAAGTCTATGGCAGAGAAGACGTGTTCAGTAGTGCTGAGCTTGCATACTGGGTGAAAGGTGATGCTGTCATTCCTGCTCAGCCTGTCCCTTGGCAGTTCCTCAAGAGGGTGTATCGTTGCAGAGAAAGGGAGCGGCTTTCAAGTGTAGATATTGCTGCTCCTAGTTCAGCCAGGTGCCTTCTGTCCCAGACAAGCTGAATCAAGGCCCTGCTGCTGGCGGGGGAATCACCTCCTTATTCCCTACTTTGTCTTGAGTGTTTCATGGCACCTTCCCAGGCACTGAAGACATTGGCCCAGGTGGAGCTACTAGAACAGTGTAGGGGGCAAGGGGTATAAGCAGGTTCTGGAGGGCTGGGGCAGGCAGCCCTCACCCACTGCTGCCGTCCTGCCCTACCCTACCCTAGCCAGGTGGGCTTTCACTGGGTATTGCTGGGCAGTGCTTTGCCTCCCTTCATTTCCCAGTCTGTGGAGTGGTGGTAACACTTGCACCTCACACATGTATAGATAAATGAAGTGACAAGTAACACGTGCGAATATGCTTGGTAAACGGTGCTGTGCGTTACCCATGTAGGGGGAAGTTGGAGAGAGGCTATTCAAGATGTGGGAAGGGAAGGTGCCCACCCTGGTTATAAGGAATAGAAGAATCTCACCCCTGTCCTAGGGCTGGACCTGCCATGCCAGAATTTGGTGTGTTTCCCCTCCCTGCCCTAGAGGGTGCTCAGCAGTAGGTCCTCTGTGCTAGTCTATGTTGGCTGAAGTAGGGGGCGCTTCTGTACTTCCGGACCTCAGTCAGGCTTTCCAGGAGAGCATGCTCCTGACTATGGGCCTGAGCTGTGACCTCAAGCTTTGTACTGCTAGCTCGAGGAGTAGATGGCTAGGGTGGAGGTGGCTCTTCTTATGGGGTCAGTTTGCCTTGGCTGCAAGCATACCTCTGATGCTCCCTCAGAGCCCCTTTCCCTGCCATCAGAGCATAGCTCAGGCCTTAGAGCTTGCCTGGGCAGCAGGTGGGCTCATGGCAGTTCTTCTCTCAGGCAGTGCAGTATGATAACCACTACACCAACACCAAGTACTGCTTGTGCCAGATGCTACGAGAACAGCTGGAATCACCCCAGGGAAGGTTGCTCCATGCTGCCCAGTCTTCCCAGGAAATTTGGTAAGAGGGGACATGGTCTCTCCATCTGTCCTTCCAGACATTGCCCAGGCTCGATCTTGGACCCTAAGTTGACTCTTCTAGAGGGCCAGGGACACAGCTTCTGGACATGGACATACAGGACGGAGTGATGGTATAGCTTTGTCTCACAGAAGGGAATACTTTCAAAGCTTTGGAATGTTCCATCCCTGGACTGATTAGCTATAGAATTTTGGGACCTAGGGCACTGGTAGGATGGAGGAATATAAAGAATGGGCTTGGGATTTCCTGGGGAGGAAGGGGCTTATCTATTAACAGACTTGTCACATGCTAGGCCACTGAGACCCGATGGTCAGGAGAGGTGAGGCTGTAGAATGGAGCTCTTGGCTGGAGCCTGTGCCCACACCCCATCACCCTGTGGTTTGGGAGGCCAGCCCTTGGTCCTCTAGATCTAGTGCAGCTCCATCTCAGGCAGTTGACACTTGAGGCCCTTCACCACCTGGCCTAGTCCCCGTTCCCACTGCTCCCTGTCTACACTTCCACTTCTGTACGTCCACCCTGTGTTCATACTGGGTCCTCTGCCCGGCAGGCTCTCTCCCTCTCACGTGGACTATCTATATCCTCCCTCTTCCAAAGAAGCTTTTCCGAACTGCTTTTGCCACCAGGGATCCATCTTCTTGGGAATCTTTCAGCCCTCATGGTGCTTCCTAGGAGGGAAAAGCCTTGCCCACATGATCCTCCAACCCCTGGCTTGTGGTATTCGTTGTGTCCCTAACCCACATAGCTTAATCAGCTTGACCGAGGAATCTTGTAAGCTCAAGGAAGAAAGTTTAACTCTGTAGCTCTGGGTGGTACCCATGATAACTGCTGTGGCCAGGCGGGAAGTGGGGAACCACTCAGTGGTCAGGCCTCTTTCTCTTCCTCCCATGGGCCCACATGAGGATGAAACTGTGTGTACCCCATATGCTTGGTCAGTGTAGGTCAACTTAGTCACGGCTGGCTCGGTACATCACCTGTGCACTCCTCCTTGGGAGAAAGGCTGCAGGTGGTGGAGGTGACCTTTAGAACCTTTTCCACCCAGTCCAGCCTCCCTACAGTGTCCATGCTCAGGGGTTCACATTCATTCTCCATCTTCCAGTCTAGGAGGAACCCGTTGATGGCCAGGCCCCGATGGCATTTTGGTGTAAGTGGTGGGTCCCTGGGCTCCTGCAGTGCCTGGATGCTGGCTCTATCAACATGCTTGTCCTGCTGTGCTTCTTCCTCCATAGTGAGGCCTTTGGCCTTGGTACCTTCTATGAGGAGACCACACAGCAGCTGGATGCCCAGCGGGCCAAACTCTTAGCGAGGACTCCTGAAGAGGCGGGGGAACCAGCTGAAGATGCCTCTGGTGTCATTAAGATGGCTGTCAGGTTTGACCAGTGGGTCTCCAGCTTGGCCTCAGCTGGGGCCAGGGCCAGTGTCCTTGGGGTCTGACTGGGCCTGCAACACAGCTACTATACGTGATTAATGTCAAGCTTAGGGACCACAGGTCTCCTTGCTTTGGACATTTTTCTCAATTTTTAGCATCCCAAAGAAGGAACTTGCAGGGAAGATAGTTCCTGAAAGCCCAGACAGCACAGTCAGGAGTGTGCGGTGTGCATGTTTTCCCAAGGGTGACTGAATTCTACTTTTTCCCTGACCGCCGCCCCTCCCAATTCCCCCACCCCAACTCAGAGTGGGTGGTCTTGTCTCCTTCTGTCCCTGGAAGCCTGCTTTTTTCTGAGCCCTGCATGGAGTTCCTCAGCCGCAGCAGGACCCTAGTCCCCCTCGGCTGTGCAGCTCCTGCCCACACCCACTGCCCCCCACCATCCCTGGGGTATTGCCTCACATGCGACTCAGCTTTGAATGGCTCCCTCATCCTTGTCCTCTGATGTCCCATCTGGGATCTGAGCCTTTCTCCAGTCCCTAGGCCCAGACCAGGAGCCAATCTTGTCTGGCAAGGGCTTGGGGGTGGGGGTGGGAGGATAGCTGCTGGGCAGTTATATGCCAGGGAGAGCTCCCATCCTGTCACTGACTATGAAACCAGAGTTCATTGTGTCCACGACAGCAGCAGATGATCCTAGCACTAGGCATGTGTAATCAGGGTGGGCATTGAACTAGATCCCTGAGACCATAGTCTGGCCCCCTTCTTTCCCTACCTCCACCCACTCCCTACTGATCTTGTCTTCAGAGGCAAACTGGACCTGCCTTCCTGGCTGTTGAAAGCTGTTTTCCAGGCTGGACTTCAGAGTGCTGGGAGTTCACTCCTCCTCCAGTTTCCCAAGCATGCCAAAGCCCACCTTCCCTTTAGGTAGAACCCAGGTCCCAAGCCACTGGTAGGACAGGAATGGGAACCTAGGGAAGTAGGTACAAGAGCCTTAAGGCAGCAGCCTGGTGTCTTAATTCCTCCAGTTCCTGCAGCTCCTATCAGAAATTGAGAAGGGCCCTTGTTGAGGGGAGGGAGTGATGACAGTGGGTGGGCCCTGACTGCTTCCCCTCCTTTCCCCAGGAGAGCTTACCCACCCCAGATCACCCCCAAGATGTGCCTGCTGGAGTGGTGCCGGAGGGAGAAGTTGGCACAGCCCATGTATGAAACGGTAAGTTCCTGGCCATGGCCTGCCCTGCAGCCAGCCACAGGGCTCCCATGGCTGGTGCCATCACTCCAGCACACCCCCAGCTCATACCCTCAACTCCAGACTGCTGGGCTGGAGCCTGGCCTCGACCTTGTAGGCACACACAGGTTGCTGGTGGCCAGGTCAGTTGCTGATAGCTCTCGCCTCTGACAGTGGCCTGTTGTCCAATTCTGGCAGACATGTCTTTGGATCAGGCCTCAGTAAATGGGGCACAGAATTGGGCCCCAGACATGGGGCCCCTGGGGTGGAAACTTTGAGATAGTCTTGCTTCACTTCCTTTTGTCTCTGTGGCCATGCCTTGCTTAGGCTGCTCTGCCTCTTCTAGACTGGACTTCTGGCCTGCAGGCTTGTACCTTCTGGTCCTTGTGTCTGTCCCCTGCTGCCAGAGTGATTTTTCCAAAACAAATCTAACCTCTGTCTCCTTTACTAAAGTTATCAGCTCCCCAGTGCCTGTGGGATCAAGCCCCAGCACCTCAGCGTAGAGCACAAGACCCCCACATGCCTTGCCACTGCAGGTCTCATCCACTCAGCCCAGCCATATCACCTGGTCCTTCTGCCAGGTGGACCTTCTCTGCTCCTGTCCTTGTCCTCTCTCACCTCTTTGCCATCTGGTGAACTCCTCCTTTTGGGGACCTGGCCTATCCAGATGTCAATAAGGGGAGGCCGTCATAGTCACGTGCAGCTAAGGGCTCCATGGCCCTTTGCTTAGGTCCATGACAGAGCTCCGGACATACTCGATATCATTGTTTGTGTATCTGCCTTTCTTCTCTGGAAGGCACACCAGGCACTTTTGCTTGGGAGAAGCATGTGATACAGATAGTCTTCATTTGACTTAGGTTGGAAATACCAACCTATTATTTATCTGCCTTTGGTTTGACCCCAGCAGGTAGCCCTCCAGGGCTCATTCCTCTGGCTCCTGTGCAGCCCTCCCTGTTTCCTTTGCTCTCTCTGTACCAGGTTCAACGCCCTCTAGATCGCCTGTTCTGCTCCGTTGTCACTGTTGCTGAGCAAAAGTACCAGTCCACCTTGTGGTGAGTTTCTTCATCAGAGGACATGAGGCATGGCGTGGGGGATGTGAATCTAGTATTGGCCTAGGAGGGTTGGGCAGATGGTGTGCGTGGGCAGTGGTGTCCCTGGACGATGACCCCTTACTCAATTTTGTCAGAATTTCTGCCAAGAGTGTATAGAGTCAGTCTTCCCAGCCTCTAGTCCTGCAACGTGCCCATCTTCCTTATTCCCCTATGCCTCATCTGCCCAGGGACAAATCTAAGAAACTGGCGGAGCAGGCTGCGGCCATCGTCTGTCTGCGGAGCCAGGGCCTCCCTGAGGGTCGGCTGGGTGAGGAGAGCCCCTACTTGCACAAGCGCAAGAGGGAGGCCCCTGACCAAGACCCTGGGAGCCCCAGAGCTCGGGAGCCAGCACTGTCTGGGGAACTGTGCAAGAAGCCTTTTGTGGACTTGGCAAGTGGTGAAGAGACCCCCCTGGAAGGCCGGTGACTACTGTTCCTGCCCTGGTCTCCCGCTCCATGGGCCTGGCCCTAAGGTGGCTGTGGGTGCCAGAGCATGAACCAGATGCCACTAGAAAATTTGCTATCCCTGCCTGGCAGCAGTTAGAGGTCCTGCCCTGAGCCATCAGCCTAGAGCATGGACCAGGGGGTTCCTGGGAGGGGGGATCCCATCTCCTGTGGGTCTGAATGACAGGGCCATATACAGGAGCTTTTCAGGTGATACCTCCCCAACCTGACATTGGTACAGTGCAATAAAGACACTCCCCACCCTCACCCACGGCTGGTTGCTTCAGCCTTGGGCATCTTTACACGTGGACTTGTGTCCTGGCATAATTGTTCTACTCCCACCCTCTGTGCAGAGCTGGGGCTTCCTAAAGCATATTCCCTGCCCATTCTGTGGGTCTGGTGTAGGCGGGGGATAGGGTATCACCTTTCAGGCTCACTGGACTTGGGCTGAGCCAGGAGGGCCCATTCTTCTGGTGGTAAACCAGAGGCACTGGACATCAGTTGACCTTCCCAATGAGAGGTGATATGGAATCCGGGGAAAGGGATCTGGTGCCCCAGTAAGGGACCAGCCCAACAGGCCAACACTCCCTCCCAGAGTCGCCCTCAAGCCTGACAGCTGGAGCTCAGACCTGATGAGGTACCTGCCCTAGATGGGGGTTGTGGGGAGACTGGAGGCTGCTAATAACAGCAATTTGGGGCCCTTACAATTGCCAGGTCACACCACACAGCTCTCCCAGCCCCCACCCCTGCCTTCCCCATCCCATTTGGGGCGGAAGGAAGTGGCAGATTCTCTTTAATTTCCTCCTGGCAGTGAGAAGCAAACAAACGGCTACCACATCTCATGGGGCCTCCCCCGCTTACTGGGAGGGGCGTTCTGACCAAAGGTCCCTGCCCTGCCTCCGCTTCCTCAGCTGTAAACATGCTGCTTCTCTTCCCTTTTCCAGGCTCTCTGTGGGGTGGGGGGGATTCCCCCGTGGGCCAAGGCCGTGTTTCCCACATCTCCCCTGGGTCAGCCCCACTGCTGTATGGCCACCTGGCACAGGGTCAGACACCTGTGCCAGCCAGCAGCACCTGGCCCTGCTGGCCTCTGAGTCAAGGGTTTGGCTGGTGAGGCCTCTGTCTCAGTCCCGGCACTGCCGCTCCCTGCCACCCACACTTGTTCTTCTGTGTGCAGATAAGACTACTGCACTACCAGCTGCCTCCCAGGGCCCATCGCTGTTTGACCTTGGGCAATTCCTAGTCATCTCTGGCCCAAGGGCCCTCTGCGAGTGGGATCAGTTGTCCTCTGCCTGTGCGAGGCTAGCCGAGGATAATAAGCTGGCCCTGTGATAGGGCACTGCATGGCTAATGGGGTCACTCCATGCCAGGCTGCCCTAACTCTGCAGACCAGTGCCCCCAGAGAAGGGGTCCCACCTAGGAGAAAGGCTGAGGCTTGGTTCAGTCTCAGTCCCCAAGCTTTAGGCACAATTGATTTCCGATTTTTCTTTTACTAAAAACTGTCTCTATCAAAATGCGTCCTTTGCCTTTCCTCGTTCTCCAACTGGAACTGGGCAGACAGACAGGCCCCAGTGGATTCCCCAGGCCCTGAGTCCTAAGATCCACCTCCCTGGTGGGACTGGGCTCTGATCTTGGGCCACTTCTCCCACCAGGGTGGTTTCCCTGGAGAAGCCTCTGCTCTGGCGGGGTCAAGTTCATTTCTGGGCTCCAGGGAAGGAGAGGCAGGGATAGAGTTCTTCCGTTAATATTTATTGAGGCTGGAGTGTGGGGGCTCTGAGGGTGCTGGGAAGCACTGGGAAGAGAGCCCTTCACAGGGTAGGCAGTGGGGCGGAGCTAGTGTGTGTTCCGTGACTGAGGATATCTGGCAAAGATCCTGGTTGAATATATTGGTCCTCAAATGATCTCACTTTAGCACATCTCCATGGTGCCTCCGTGGTCTCGAAGTAACCTGCCCACAGCCTGGGACCCACTGGGAGGGCCCAGTCAGGCCTGAAAGCTCTGCCCACTGTTCTCCTCACCACATCTACCTCAAACTAGGCTATTTAGACTCCCAAATCCATCTATTTAGCCCCCTCCCTGGGCTAGTAGCTGCAACACTTACCCATCTATTCCAGCCAGCTTGATTGAGGACTTCCCCTTATAAGGCTCATCACATTTGGGGACAAATGGTTTTGATATGAGCATGAGAGGAAAGGATGAGTAAGGCTGGAGAGAGTGGCAGGTCTTCCAAAGCCACAGCAAGAAGACTGGACTGTGTGCAAAGAATCTCTTATGGCCACAGTCCTGCACATTTAGGTCCTTCCAGTGTTACTTCTGCTCAGAACTCTTCCATGGCTCTCTGAGACTGCCCTCTGGACCCAGTCCCAACTTCTCAACCTGGCATTTGAAGACAAAGTGCTGACCCTGTCTTCTCAGCTCAGCAGCCTGTGCTGACTTCAGCAACTAACTTTCTGAGGTTGTAATTGGCTGGTCTTATTCTCTCCACCCAGATTTGGAGCTGCTCAAGAGCAATCCTTGTTTCCTGTGGCCACCTTGGCACGGGATTGGGAGGGAGCAGGCACAGAAGATGAATCAAACAAGAGTTTTGATTCTTGGGGAGATGTGGCATGGAGAGGAAGAACTTTTCTAAATTCTGACTTTCCTCCAAGGCTCCCGTTTTCCCTAATGTGGAACAAGACGCTGGGCTAGGCTAAGCTGTACCATCCTATGCCTCAGAGGGCACAGCAGAGCCTTCGACAGTGGGAGCTCAGGGCCAGGCCTGTGGTAGCTGATGAAAAGGATGGCTTCCCCTAATTCTCAGTTCTGGCTGGCATTCACACAGGAGGGGGAGAGGGTGTACAGAGACCCACAGAGTCCTTGTCTACCCTGGGATTCTATCTACTGCACTGGTCCTCTGGGCTTCCTGGTTCCACAGGGCTCTCAAAGGGCTCGAGGCAGGCCCAGATAACCTCCTACAGGAGCTTTGGAACTGGCCTGAGGAAGAGCTTGTAGGGGGCAGTGCTGGCGCTGGCTGGGCAAAAGAGGTGGAAAGAGTATGTATATTGGTGTGTGTAGGTGGACAGGCCCCTTCAGCCTCTTCACGTCCTGCAGAGCTCCCTGCCATTGCCGCCTTTCTTCCAAAGATGGTGACTTTTTCCTGCAGTTGGTGCCCATACCTGCCCCAGCCCTCATCATTCCATGTTAGATTCTAAGTTTATCACAGACCAGAAACCCTTTCCACAACATGACCTCTTCTAAGTGTTCTCCAGGTGCTCAGTGGCTGGGAACACAAATGTATCACTGAACATTTGATCAGTGGGTGAGTTTTTCAAGCCATCTATAGCTTCTCCGTGGTCCTTTTCCACGAGGAGGCTGACAGACCCAGGGTCTTCCTCCTGCCTCCCCTCTAGTCTGATGGGCTGAGTTCCTGACTCAGGGGAAGTCATGTTTGGAGGGAAGAGGGACTGGCAATTTTCTCAATCCAGACGACAACCTGGTGGGGAGGGAAACACATCCCAAAGTTGCTTTTAAGTCTTATGGGGAGGAGGAGGTGAGCTGGCCAAGCATCTGGGACCTTATACTATGCCAGGGTTGTGTTACATGTGGTATTTACTAGTGGATGGGCCAAAGGTGATGTGGTATTTGGGCTTTGAATTCCACACTCAGGCCCTAAAGGTTGGAGATCCTCTGAAGGCAGGACAGTTTATTGGAAAGGATGTTCTACCCACCTAATGCCATTTGCTCCTTCTCCTTGACCATTTGTCTTCTCCTAACTTCACCCACCTTCCCCCACTCTAGTTGAATCCAGTGATCCATCCAGAATTCTGACCATGTAAATCCCCTGCTCTAAACCCTTCCATGACTCCCTACTTCCCTCAGGATAAAGTCCAGACACTTTGCAGTGGCCTGTAGCACTCTGCCCACTCACCAAACTTCACCTTTGGCTTCTGCTCACTGCAGGTACTTTCTGGTTTCCAAGTCTTTGGAAATCTGTTCCCTGCCTGGAACAAACCTTGCTCACCTCTTACCCATCTCTCCAATTCCTGCTCATCTCTGTTGAGGCCTTGCAGCCAGGGGGTTATGAACTTTCTCTGAACTCCTGGTACAACCCTAATCTCAATAGGGTTATAATAATAGGTACAGTAATTATAGACTTGCTGGTCTCCTCTCCCCCAGCCCTGAGGGGATAGTAATTTATCTCTGAATTCCTAGGTCCAGTACAGGTACAGAGCACTGGGCAGGAATGACCCAATCCGAGATGAACATCTCACATGCTGTGGACATTCCCTGTTCTGACCTGAGGCCTAACTGGCCTTTCTTTAGGGCTCTCTGGTAGAACAGGTTATCGGTCCATATGAGACCTCTGCAAGGAGCTCTCCCTAGCCCTCTTCTCCCAGGGGCTTTTGTGGGCAGCGTGGAATGTGCTGTGGGCCCTGTGAGATGGCACTTCTTGGGCGCATCTGCACCACTGGCAGTGCCCTGGGTTCCTCTGGCAACGCACATCTAGGGATGCTGTGCCCTGTGGGCCCTGTGCCAGGGGCATAGTGCTAGGGGAGGCAGTCATCACAGCCTCTTCCAGCTCCCAGTCTACCCTGTGCCTCAGCGGAGCCCTAAGTAAACAAGCCAGAGTCCCAGGTCACAGCCTCCACCCCAGACCCCAAGATGAGGCCTCTTGGGCCATCTCAAGGGAATGAAGCCTCGCTGGGGAGGGAGCAAGAGCGAAAGCGGTTCTCACAGGCAGTGTTACTTCCTTCCCACTGCCAGCCACCCAATTTGGGTGGCTGGATCCCTCCTGTTTTCATAGATGTGCATCAGGATGCAGAAGTCACAGAGCTAAGTGGCACAAGCTCACAACGGGCTTTCCCGCTCTATCTGCTCAACTTCCAGCAAGGAATAAGCCCTGCCCATTGTGCTTCGCCGAGACCTCGGATGCACAAACTATTCTCGAGGGAGCAGCTGCGGGGGGCTAGCTACTGGGGACAAAGACGTAGACACTGAGGCACGGGCCCCACCCCGCAGGGGTGGGTCTGCAGTGACTGCGAGCTCAAATTCGCGACTCGTCGCACAACCTGTCTCCCTCGGCTCCGCCCCAATCTAGCTGGAAGCTCGCTCCCCGCCCTCTCAATACACCGCCATTAAGGTTGAAGTGGGGGGGGGGGCGAGCATGTGCATGGCGTCCAGATAATCCTGCGGTGCCCTGATGCCTCCTCTAAAGCCAGCCCTCATGAGCAACACAGTGCCGCCGCCCATTCCCGACCCCTCGGTTCTGCAGCGCTACTTCCTCGACGAGAACCCTGCCCAATAAGGAAAGGGGTCTTCTCCGATTGGCCGGTGGTGGGTTCCCCATCCAGTTAGAGAGGGCTATCGGCCTTACATTTGTCTGGTTTAGGAGGAGTAGCAGAGGAAATGGGGTCCAAACTACAACTCCCGAGAGGTAGCAGGACTCTCTAGTTTTCCGTATTCAGGTGACTTCCTTCTCCGGGAGAAGGAGTCACGCGATAGGCCGGCGAGGGGGCGGTGCCATCCAAGCTGGTCCGCGGCGCTAGCGGCCTATCCGCAGCCGGGCCGGATGGGCCCGCGGTAGGGGGCGGGGCCAGACGCGGAGGACGGCGCGAGAGCGCACCCGCGGCGGCAGTGGCGGCGACTACTGGGGGGCGGGGAACATTGGCTAAGGCGACGGTGGCGGCTTAGGCACCCGCAACTGGCGGCGGCGGTTATTGGTGCGACTCGGCGGGCGGCCAGCTCTCTGGTTCGGAACCGAAAGCTTGGTGTCGCGGGCCCCACCCGGAAAGTTTGCCTTGGAGCCTCGACCTCCTGGCCGGCGCGGCCCGGCATGAAGCGGCGCTGAGGAGCCGGTGCCGCCGCCGCCCGAGGAGGAGCCGCAGCACCCTGAGCTACGCGGATGACGACTGCAAACTGTGGCGCCCACGACGAGCTCGACTTCAAACTCGTCTTCGGCGAGGACGGGGCGCCGGCGCCGCCGCCCCCGGGCTCGCGGCCTGCAGGTGGGTGCCGGGCCGGGCGGGACTGAGGAGCGTCCTCTCTCCTAGCTCGCGCGAGCTCGCCCCCTCCCTCCCTTGGTTGCCCCAGGATTGATAACCTCGTGTTGTGTGTGTGTTCGTTCGTGCGCGCGCTCGTTCTGTAAGTGAAGTACGGATTTAAATCAGGGAGGAGGCGTGTGGGTCGCTACGACGTGGAAGTGGCTGTGGGCTTGGTTGGAAGCGAACTAGCAGGCGACTTCGGGACGCCTGTGGCTGGTGGACCCCCGGGGTTTGGAGGCCGAGGGTCGGGGCCGCTGCCCTAGTGGCGTCTGGTTGTCGCTGTTTTGCCAGTGTGGTGCAGAGAAAATGTCCCTGTGAAGTGTAAGTGCCCTTGGTTTTTCATCTATTCTAGGTTGTTTTTAAAAATCCTTATTTGAAAGGTGCTTATTATTCAATTTGTAGGACCCTTCTAAAATTCATGCACATGTTTCTTTAAGTCGTATTTGCTGGGAGAGTAATGCTTTCGAGTTAACTTCTGCTTGTTAAGTTTACGGCCCACAATGAATTCGAAGTGTAACTGTAACGGGACTGAAAACTGGGTTTCCTTGCTTGAGTAAAGTGTTTCGGAAGATTTTTTTAAAAGTAGGATGCCTTTTTCATAATTCTCCTAGAGAGTTCTGGAAGTCAGATTTTATTTTAAGAAAAAGCTCTCCTCAGAAGATATTTTAAAGGAGATCCTGAATCGCGAAGCCTGGGCACCGTAATGCTTGCAGGTCAGACCAATCAGGAAATAGAAACAGGATGACTGGGGACTTAGAGCTCTTTTGTGACCTCGTTTGCTATACTCTGGTTCATTAAGTTCAGTTTCCCTATTACATATGCAGGCGAACTTCAAAAAGGAAATGGATAAGAGTAATCCCTATTTATTCTTCCCGGGTATTAGGTGAATTACTTAATGTTCTTGTTGGTGTTCGGTAGACTGTTATGTAGAGTTGCATTGAAAAACGTCTGAACTTGAGGCATAAGGGTTCTTTGGGCTGTACTTGTTTTATCAGTCCATTTTAGCCTTTATATGTTAGATGTGTTTTTCAACATAATAAATAATTTACAATAGGTATGTGTTGGGTGCGTTTATTTTCAGTTCCACTAACATAATTTGAGCACCTATTATGTTGAAGTTATTGTTAGGTTCTTTGTAGCGTTAGCATGATGCCAAACAAACAAACAAACAAACAAAAAACTGAGGCTCTTCAAGGAGTTTGGAAAATAGATGGAGGAAGCATATAGCCCAAATAACTATGTTGCTAGACATCCTGTGAATGGTGATGCAATTTTATAACAGAGGAAGAAACGGGAAAAGTGGCATTTGTGGAGAGGGCGGCATTGAATTGTACCTAGATATTGGGACTTAATAACAACTTGTTTGAATGAATATTTTTATTGTAAAGAAGATAAACAGTTGATGTCAGCAAACTTTTATTGGGCACAAACTTGATTAGAGCACATTGTATACCAAATATATGATGAATAAAGATGTTAACCAAATATGCGAATAATAAAAGAGCGTCATCATGTAAGTAGGAATTGTGTGTACATCTAACATATTGAATAACACTTAAAAGCCATGAAAATGGCTTTTAAAAATTATTTTTGCCATATACAAAAAAACCATTTTGATATTAAAATGGGTCTAGAAGGAGTTAAGGTTTGTAACTTGATTTATAGCTGAAATTTGCAAAGGTAAACATAAGCAGTTTTATTTGCTACAAAAAGTCCATTTGAAAATATTATAGCAGGTAATTTTTTTAAAGCTTTTTTTTTTATTAAGGTGATTTCACATGGGAATAAAATAAACCATCTTAAAGTGAACGATTTAGCGGCACACAGTGCATTCACAGTATTGTGCTTGCACAACCACTGTTTCTATCTACTTCCAAAACATTTTCATCACCCCAAAAGAAAACCCTGCACCTATTAAATAGTTGCTCTCCATTACCTCTACCCCTCTCCTAGCCCCTGGCAACCACCAATCTGGGATCTGTCTCTATGGATTTACCTATTTTGGGTATTTCATATAAATGGAGTCATACAATATGTGACCCTTTGTGTCTGATTGCTGTCACTTATCATAGTGTTTTCCCAGTTCATCCACTTTGTAGCATGTATCAGTACTTCATTCCTTTCTATGGCTGAATATTTCATTTCATATATGTGTGTATGTATATACACAATTTGTTTATCCATTGATGGACATTTGGGCTATCCACTTTTTGGCTATTGTGAATAATGCTGCTGTGAATACCTAGCAGCTAATTTTTTAATTCTGTTGGAAAGGATGTGTTACATACTCAAATCTAAGTTTTCAGAATTATTCTCAAAAGTAGTTTTCATTTAAATAAGCATAATTATGAGTATGTGGTTTGAACAAACCAAGTGGATTAACTGAAATGCTTTTAGGATGATATATGTAGTAAAGTGGGTCACAAGAATAAAATTGCTTGGTAGAATTCAGAGCGCTATTTAATTATATCAGTGTGTTTACTGAACTTGTTTTTAGATTCTCTTCCTCACTGGAATGGAAGTTCCTTGAGGGCAGGGTCCTATCTATATCTTTTTCATAGTTATATTATCAGTGCCTAGCACAATACCTTTACATAGTAGGCCTCCAATATTTGTCGAATTAATGAATGCATACCACTTAAGTTTCGAGTCATTGCTCACTGTTTTTTTGTGGTAGAGGAAGTTGATGAGAGTTGTTTCAGTTCTTTGGCTTTTATTGATGAGTTCCATAAGATAGCAGACATTGGTAATTTGGAGCTGCAGTGGTTTTACATCTCTCTGAAGGTTTGAGAGTACTTATATCACATCTAAATTTCCAAACAAGGAGAACATATTTGAAAAATATCTGGTGAAGGGAGTGGATGGAGAGTGAGGACAAACCGAGGGGCCAAATTTAATGAATGAACTAATAAGCAAGCTTATTAAAGTCCAAGTTAGATGATTTAAGGTGCACTGAAAACGTTGGGTACATTTGTGACTGACTTTTTTTTTGAGACAGAGTCTCACTCTCTTGCCTGGAGCGAGTACCGTGGCGTCAGCCTACCTCACAGCAACCTCAAACTCCTGGGCTCAAGCAATCCTACTGTCTCAGCCTCCCGAGTAGCTGGGACTACAGGCATGTGCCACCATGCCCGGCTAATTTTTTTTTTTCTATATATATTTTTAGCTGTCCAATTAATTTCTTTCTGTTTTTGGTAGAGAACGGGGTCTTGCTCTTGCTCAGGCTGGTCTCGAACTCCTGAGCTCAGAACAGTCCGCCCGCCTCGGCCTCCCAGAGTGCTAGGATTACAGGTGTGAGCCACCGCGCCCAGCCTGTGACCGACTTTTTGAGATTATTGCTTACTGAGGTGTTTTGAGATTTTTCCATTAAAGAAAATCGAAGACACTAGAGTTGTCAGCTTTTTTTTTTAATGTAATGTTATCTATTATTTTTCCAGTTAAAAATGTACCAAACTGTTTTGTTGACCTTTCTTTTGCTTAGTACTTAGCTTCAAATAGATGATATGCCTCAGTAGTAAATAAGGAATTTAAGTAGGTACCTGTTAAATGCATTCCATTAACATTTTTTGCCATAGTAAAGGGCAGCTTCTGGTACTCTATTTTAGTGTAGTGATTGCATATCTCCAATTTAGTTTGATGTTACAGTGTTTACTTTGCAAATTCAAAGTTTCATTCTCAGGGTTCGTTACTGAATATTGATTTCTAGTCATGAATGAGAGTCACTGGGAGGAATGTGCTATGCTGTATGTAGTATCTTATCTACTGGTGTTTTTCAAAAGGGGAGAAATATCTTAGATACAATATATATTTTTGTAAGAAATTTGCTTTATGATAAGATATGTGTAATTTTGTCAGATATTATTTTAATACATATTTTCATATGTAAAATTGAGAAACTTTTCCTAGATAATTGTCTTACAGTGTTTTTGCTTTGTTTAGTGCTTAGAGATCTGATCCATGTGTTATAATTTACTGTCTCTTGATAATTTTATTTTCTCACTTTTCAGTTTTTATTGATCATTTTTACTGAAGGTTTTTGTTTTATCTTGTATAAATGAAATAATGTTTTCGAAGCTCTTAGCACAGTCCTGGTGCACTTTAAATGGTGGTAGTTAACATTTCTACACACACACACACACACACACACACACACACCCTTCACCCGCACTGATAGGCTATTTTGTACTTCCTCCTCTTTCCTAGACCCTTCTCCATATACTAAATTAAAACATTTAGAGAGAGTAGGGGCAGGTGAGAGATCCAGAAATTTAAACCTTCCTGAGTTGGAATATTTGGTATTTTTATTTTATTTTATCCTTTTGATTCTAGTCTTTATTTCTGATGTTACTTACCTCTTTCTCATAGTTTGCCAAGTACTGAAGGTCATTCACTTTTAATTATATTTTTCCACTTTATTGAATGAAGTGTTTACTGATTCAGGACAATGTGAAAGATGGTTGATTTGCTGACCATACTAAGTATTACTGGATATTTAAATCAGTATGAAAAAAGGGAAGTTGCTTGTGTGGTTTCCTGCAGAAATGTAATGGTGTGTTTGTACAGCCCATTAGGTACTGTAAAGGAGGATTTGATTGCTGCTGAGCCGTATTTTCATACCATAGATCAACTTCTTCTGTATACTTAAATGCAGTGAGAATACATATTAGGTGATTGAGTCAATGATAAACATTTCACTCTGAAGAATAATTTTATATTGTTTCTTTGACACCTTTTCTGAGAGAATCGAAGGGTGGCTTCTGGGGGTATTGGCAGAATTTTATGGTAGAGATTAGTGAATAAATGTGTTTTAGTGAATATGGGGAAAAATCCAGGAAAAAAATTTCGGTGTCATATTGTTTGTTTAAAACATTCATCGTTGTAAGAGTGTTGCTACTCCTGCACTTCATTAGATTTTCCCATTTGCCAATAGAGAAGGATATTTTGGCATGTATTCTGAACTATTATTAGTAGACATAATGTTGTAGTTTTATTAGATGATACAAAATTTAAAACTTGGGTATTATGTACATGGCTGAGAAATTGTGGGAACAAGTAAGGCCTGGAGCTTAAGCATTTAAGGGCATTTAAGGTATTAATTTAGAGTAAGTTGTAGTATAAACTTATTATTATGACTTGCCTTTCTGTGGCAACCAGTAAACTTTGCCTAAAATAGTATGTATTTTTATTGAAGGCATATTCCAAACTCTGCTTTTGAGATTTGTTCTCTGTATTTATTTTTTCCATGAAATATAATCATAAGGACGTTTTTGGTGAGAAAATATGGTATTCGTTTTTCTTCAGAGAAAGCCATAAATAGCAATATTATAGCCAAAAATAGAGACCATTGAAGAGAAGGAAATGAGTTATATCACTGATTTCCTTCTCATTATTGCTAGTTGAGTAGTAGATCATTCAGTATGGTAATGTTTTGTATTAAATAAAGGGTGGAGTTGAAGAAGCCATAATATAGTGAAGGCAATCACATTACTCTTAAGAGACAGGAAACCTGAGTCGATTGAACCTCATTTGAT
>RJWJ010019914.1:0-29654 GCA_004363605.1 Indri indri | reverse complement strand
TATTAACATTTACTTAAAGTAATTAAGATACATTTCATGAATAAATTTGAAATCGGAATACATTCCATCTAGATCTTATTCCCAAATCTTGAACTATTTCTAGTTTAAAAAGAAAATCCAGATGCAGTCTACATGGTGCATGACACAACAATGCTAGCATCACTGGTCTGTATTATTTTCTTGATAGTTAATACAATCTTTGTTATGGATTTATTTTTAAAAGGAAATGCTATCAACACTTTATATCTTCATAATGTTACCCATTTCTAGTTTTTATTTTTCTTTTTTTACCATTTTATTGATTTGTCCTTTACTTCTCAGAGAAGTTTGTCATCTTAGCAGTGATTACAAATCCCACAAGTTTTGTCATTAATTGCTTCAAATATAAAATTTAATTGTATTACATAATTTTGGATTTCTGCAGAACTTTTTCAGAATTTGCATAACTTTATTTTTATTTCAGTTAATTTGAACTTGTTTTATGCAGTAGCAACCTTTCCTAGCCCAGACAATTCACATGGTCTAAATATTGAGAGTAAGAATGTGAATGCTCCTTGAAAGTTCATTCTATTTAGAAGAGCCATTCTGTTGAGTCACGATTTTCCACTGATAAGCCTCTTGTCATACAGAAATGTTTCATAAGGACATTTTGCTTCTTTGCTTCATTTTACTTATTTTTGAGTGAAGAGAGATTTAACCACACCCACTCTCTAAATACTAGCAGATGATGAGGAAGCTGCTTCTCTGGTGCGCTTAGATTTTATTTCTCCGAGTATGAACTAAACTGGAGATTGGATTCCTCAGCTTCTGGTAGTTTTTACAACCCGCAAACATTGATCTCATGTCAGTCTGGCGAAGCATAGTGAAATGAGCTCTGTCACCTCTTTGCTTTGATTAATTTTAAAAGTTATATGGAATAGGTAGATATTTACTGGAGTAGAATTTTAAAAATTATGCCAGCCCTATAGCCAACACACCAAGGAGAACACTCCCTCTGTATTCTTCCTATCACTATCAGCATTTGCAATAACTTTTTAAGACAAAAAGGGTATTTGCCTATTTTGAGTTATCAGAACCTAAAAATCTACCCTCCCCCAATTCTCAACTGTTTTTAAAGCTGCAAGATATAGCTGTACATGCTCAATCTTCAGAAGAGAGAGTATGGTTGTATGAGGACAATGTCTCTTACCCATAGCCAATATTTTAACAAAGCATACAGAAATGTGTGTGTGGTGTATGTCTGTATTAGAATAGCATGTATTTTTTAAATATAGGCATATGCATATACTTTTTATAAGATTCTATATGATTCTATATTTTATATAGATACACATACATAGTTATATGTACACATGTATTTATGTGTATACATGTGTATTCATGTATATTTATGTGTACTTATAAGTGATATATGTGTATATATAATCTGTGCTACACATATAGACATGCATTTTGTGCACGTGTGGTATTTACATATACACACACACATATGGGTGTGTATAAAAGTGTATTCCCTGACAGAATGCATATTGCTCATATGCATGAATGTATGTGCACAAATACAAACACATACTCTTGTATTAATATATGATTACTCTATTTGCTGCTCAATATGTGCATAAAGATTTTGTTTTTCTGTTATTACTGTTGATACACCAAACGAAATTTTCCCTCATTTTTTTCATAACATCTATGTCTCTGAATTATAAATATGATGTGTGCTTCAAGTTGGTATAAGTTTGAAGAATTGATGTTAGTTATGAATCGGGGATTATGGACACTTTTTGTATTTGCTTTCAGTAATCTGCATGTTCCACTGATCACAATAAAATATTTTCCTCAATATACTAGGCAATCCTAATATATTAAATACTTTCTCATTACCATGTCTCTCTCCTAATTTACTAGTAGTCATCTTCTTGTCATCAGGATTTGGCAGGGCGGGCATACCCTTAATACGAACTTTATTTCAAGGATGAGTTCTTAACAGGCTTTTGTCGATCAAAGGATTTTGCAGTCATATATCATTTGGATTCTAGGAGAAGTTGATTTAACACTCCAAGGTCCTATATTTCTGGACTTTCTGTATTCCTGTACTTTCTGCTTGCAAATCACTTAATTTTTCATTTGCTAATCTTCTTCATATAAAATCCTACAATAAGCAGCTAATAGGATCCAACCCTTACTATTAGCCTCACCACTGTGTCTTGCCACTTCACCTGGAGCATCAGACACATCCCTTCACGTAATTGCAGGCAAAAGTTTAACAAATATTTTTTCTACAGCAAATCATAGTTCTTCATTCTTACTTTTTATTTCTATTGCCTTGCTGTCTGTCACCTTTACACTAAGCCATGGACATATGCTTAAAGTATTTTTATGCCAATAACCCCACTTAATAATAAAGTTTTATAGCAGAACAGAATACTTGGAAGATACAACTCAAAAATGAAAGTGATTTAATGCAATAGAAATTTATTCTTGGCTGTCATGACAATTCAATGAGTGTTCAGTGGCCGTTTTCCAACACGTAATTTAGGAAACAGTCCTCCCTCAACCTTTTGGCTCCAATGTTCTCTAAGAACTGGGATTTCTCTCTTTTTCTCTCTGCAGATGGAGAAAGAGAGTGGGGATACTATGCAAAAGACTCATATGTGGCAGGTCTGGAAGGGGCACCTATCAGTCTGGCACACATTTTTATTGGCCAGAAATCAGTGAGGTGTCCAAGGATCACAGCAAGGGAGTCTTCAAAATGTAGTCCAGTTGTATCCCAAGAAAGAAGGAAACAGATGTTGCACTTCCTATGTACATTATTATAGTATCTTCCAGAAAGAGAATATCACTTATGATAACTCATGAAAGGAGACAATATTGTAAGGAGCGATGAGTATTAGAGTGATTTAACGTCAGCAATCATAACTTGACAAGTTCTTATAAAACAGTTGGGAAATCATTAGAAATTAATGCTTATGTTTTTATTCTCTCTTTCATGCTACCTGAGCATGTCATTGCTTGTTCTGTCCATATATTTAGTACAGTCTCTAGCCTTTATCCCGGTTAGTTTATTAAGCTTTATTTTGCATATGGACTCTTAGTAAAGCAACATTTTACAGTTTGTGTGTGGACCCTTGGGAAAGCCACTTATTTTTTTTTCTATTTTCTTCTTACAAAATATGGAAGAAATGTCTGTGGGCAGAGAGGCAATATTTTTGTTTCTGTATATATACTCCCTATATAAATAACAAGCAAAACTTGATTTACATAAAATTATGCTAATTATCATTGCCAAATATTATCAAATTATTATATATTCACTAAGAATTAAGTCAGACTTAAACAAAGTATCACAGAATATCATTGTGACCTTAGACAAGAGAAAACAAAACACATAGTCCAAACCATAAAATATAAAATTTCATATATTATCTTATAATTAATAATATGTATTAATAAAATTCACCACTAAGAAAGTAGGATGACAAGTTACACATTAGGAAGAGATATTTGTGACAACAGTGTATATCTTCCTGAAATTTTTCCTTCTCTCTCTATTTTTGTATGATGCTAATATTTATTAAATTAATAACCATTATTCTAGGAATAAATTAATGCTTAGCATTGTTTTTCTAAAACTAGTTTAGCCTGGTCATTTCACTATCACCTAACAATGCAGGATAGTTTCTGGTTCCTACTAAAAAATGGTCATAAGTGGAAAGAAATTTGTTACTTGAAATGCTTCAGGAACTAATTTAGGGTTGACCAGCTGCCTAAATGTCACACTTTTTATGATTAATAATGTTCAATTTATTCTCAAGTTCTCTTACTATTTTCATGAAATTTTTAGAATAGACTCATAAATTTTAGAATATCCTTACAGAGCTCTGTATAATATTTAAAAATATTTATATCCTTATACAGACTATAAGCTATTAATTTGTGAAACAACTTAAATGTAAAGCATCATTAAGTATATGTTGTATACTTTTTAAAATGTGCTAAAATGGATTGAGTTGAATCAAGGAAATTATTGTATACTTAATACTTTTCAACTAATTTGAGTTCCTAAAGTGTTAGGAATTACATAGACTCTAAAATACTAACCAATATCCGAACACTGGCTCTGCTACTTAAAAATGAAGCCTCACCAAATGGATAACCACTGCATTTTTTCCAGCAATTTCTATTGAAGGGTTTTTGCAAATACACGCACACACACTGCACCAATATGTGCGTTTTCTTTCCTTCGCCACATATAACAGAGTTAAATATAGCACTCCAAATTAGTTATTGGTTCTTCACTGTCAAATAGAGAGATTTAAGATTAAGATTCTGATATTGAGTGATATGAAATATTCCTTTCATTTAAAGATACGATACATTGGAGACAAATTCTGTGTATGATAGCTAAATCTATTTTTTTTTAAAGTTTGAAAATAATTATGAGATTATAACTGTGTATTTTCTTTTAGCTTCAGTTTTTTTAGAAGTTGAACGTATTTTCAATTAAATGGAAAAATTAATGATTTTCATTTAATAGTGCAATCTCCAGGAAGTGCTATGAAATCTAAGGCAGAAAACCTGTGTCTTACATTAATAAAATTCTGCCCAGCATTAAGAAAGCAATTTATACCAAGTATCAAGATCCTAGAATCTTAGGGAACAGAAGACAAATTACATAAAGGACAGTTAAAACAAAAGGAAACTAACAAAACAAAATCAAATTTGCTAAACAGGAAAAGAATATAAAATCTATAGTTTCTGTATTAAAATCAGAAATTATAAAAGAAAATATGCATTAATTTTTTAATAAGACATATTTTTTTTTTTTTTTTTTTGAGACTGAGTCTCACTCTCTTGCCTGGGGCGAGTGCCGTGGCGTCAGCCTAGCTCACAGCAACGTCAAACTCCTGGGCTCAAGCAATCCTACTGTCTCAGCCTCCCGAGTAGCTGGGACTACAGGCATGCGCCACCATGCCCGGCTAATTTTTTTTTTCTATATATATTTTTTTAGCTGTCCAATTAATTTCTTTCTATTTTTGGTAGAGACGGGGTCTCGCTCTTGCTCAGGCTGGTCTCGAACTCCTGAGCTCAGGACGATCCGCCCGCCTCGGCCTCCCAGAGTGCTAGGATTACAGGCGTGAGCCACTGCGCCCGGCCAATAAGACATATTTTTAACTTATTAGTAAAACAATAAAAATCATTATGGCTAAATTTATATGTTTAAATTTATTATGAAATTGGACTTGTAAATGGAATTATTATTTTAATAGATACTAAATAACTGTGTGCCGCATTGCTGCTTGAGATTTTCGTTGTTGTTCCTTTTCATGGATCAAAATACTAGGGAACATAAAAACCAGTTACATGTAAATATTTCCTGCTTTCTGTATTTGTCCCAATCGTTTGCTTAATGCACACTTCTGTGCGTTATTTACTATTTTTCTGTTTGCAATCTGCCCCTTGAAAAAATAATATCTTAACTGTTATTGTAAATTTTAGTGATTTTGGACACTTGTGGCTTCCTTAAGTCAGCTTTCTCTTTAGAAATTTTGATGATTTTTCAAATAATTTTAAGCAGAAAATCAGTGATATTGAGCGGAAGCTCTTGATGACAAGAAAATGAGTTTTATCTGTCTTGCCATTTCCCTTAAGAAGTTGTGTAGTACTCTATTTGTGTAAATGAAACATATTCCACACTTGATAGGATGAAACATCTGCACACATGTGACTTTCAGTAACTTAAATGCCTTTTTTTTTTTTTTTTCATTTTTAAAGCTACTGGGTTTTTGTGTCTGTTTTGGACATTTTTAAAAATAAAGTTGAATAATTTCCTCTCGGGAATAAAAGAGAAGATTAAATTTGTCAAAAGTGAGTTTTTAGTTAATTGTAATTTAAAGATTTCTCATCAAAACTATTTTAAAGTTTGAAGGGAATATTTCTTGTGTCTTGCATTCTTTATTTTCATCAATACCGGCTATCTAAATGGGTAAACACTTTATTTAGGCTTCTAATTCTGAAAATAAGTTTTTAAAAACAATCATCCAAAAGGAATTCATTGTTTTAAAAATATATTTCAGTTACCATTTGGAGTAATATCATCTTGATAAGAAGTTCAGATATAGCTGTAATTAAGAAATAATATAGAAATGAAAAGTTCACTGACCTTTATAGGAAATGTTTCTGAAAATTTTGTATCAATGTTTGGCAATAACATTGCTACTAATACAATATTTATTTTTACATTTTCATCTTTTTAAAAATATTAATAATTTAAAAAGTAAATGATATAGATTCTATATTCCCTTGTTTTTAATTGCTCCCGATAACACACTACTTGATATACAAGCTAGTCTCTCCTTATTTGGCAGAATTTTAAACTATTGTTTAGCAGTTTTCACAAACTAAAATATAACTTCAATGTTTTGGGTGGCAGAGATAGTTATATTATGAATAAATATCTCAGATTCCAAATATCTGCATGCTAATAATTGCATATTTTAATATGATATAAGTTACCCTTACCTTTTCCATTTGTGTATTTTTATCATAATTTATTATTCATCATTTTACACTCTTAACCTCAAACCTATTTCTTAG
This sequence comes from Indri indri, assembly GCA_004363605.1. Lineage (NCBI taxonomy): Eukaryota > Metazoa > Chordata > Mammalia > Primates > Indriidae > Indri > Indri indri. The sequence goes on along the minus strand of RJWJ010019914.1, from coordinate 23,057 downwards.
TGAATGATATTTTAACCTAACACCTTAGATCAAAACAGACAACTTTCATAAAATAGTAATGATATAACCCATAAAATAATTTTCAGTGTAATTTTACAAATTCTATGTGTTTTAATTCATGAAACAAAATTAAAGCTATTTTTGGAATTTTTTTATTCCAATTAAGTTATACGACTATGATTTTTTTTTTTATTTTTTAAGAATTATTGTACCTGAGATGTTTCAGTTGGCTTTATATTATTAGCTTGGCAATTGAAAAGATTATTTTCTACTTTATATAGCCTTTCTGTTTTATACAATATTCTTAAAATGTTTTAATAGCAACAAAACAATATAAACCAGGAAAACTTGCCATCAGACTATTATTTTTTCCTTCTTTTCTGCAATTTTCATTTCCGTCCAGCAGATTCATGAAGAAGACTTTTCAAATAAAATGCACACTTTAATTGGAGGAAAAATGACAACAAAAAATAATTTGGTCAATAATCTCAAAAAAAAAGTGTGGTTTGAAATATTCAAAGCATACTGTTTTGAAGTGCTATTATCTGAATATTTATGGCCCCCCAAAATATATATGCTTAAATCCCAACCCCCGAGTTATGCTATTAGGTGGTGGCACCTTTGGGAAATGATTGGTCCCCAGAGCAAAGCCTTCATGAAGGGAATTAGCGTGTCACATATGGGAAAAAAGTCTGGAGAAAGCGCCGTTCTCCCTTCTTTCACCAATGTAAGGTCACATCCACATTGAGAAGGCACCTTTCATGAGGAAGTGGGCCCTCACCAGTCACCAAGTCTACAGGTGTCTTGATTTTGGACTTCCAAGATTTTATAACTGAAAGAAATAAATTTCTGTCATCTATAAGCCACCCAATTTATGGTATTTTGGCCCAAATGGATTAAGACAGCAATGAAAATTTTGTTATAAAACTTCAGGTACTAAACTTAAGCTGGCAAAGAATCAAAGCATTTTCTCACAATTCATGGACTAGTTCTAATTGATTGCTACAAAACAATATAAGTAAAAGTTTCACATTAAATTCATGACTGAATTTTTTTTATTCACTGTAAGTTAACTACTAAATAAGAATAATAAATTAAAGTCTAGGAATGTTTATCCTTTTTATTCAAAAGAGGATACAAAACAACATTGGTAAATACCATTTTCTAATAAAATGCCTATGATACAGACATATTTATTAAAACTATTTTGTGATTAAGTTATTATGTTTCAGTAAACTATTGGCTTATACCAAAATATGGCTTATAGTTGCTACCACTTTGGGCTCCAAAAATAGCTCTAAAACTCTATATGAATGTATACAAATTCTGAAAATATTACTAGTGGCTTTCGCTTTTTATCTAAATTTTACCAAAATATAATCTCTGACACCATATTGCTAAAAATTGTCCATATTTGTTCACTGGAATTATATTAATGCTTCATGTTCTTGGTTGACTTATGTATGAAAAATGCATTTCCAGGAATAAATTGATATTAGCATACAGATAGAATTGAATATTATGTCAATAGTGATTGACAAAGTTGATATGTTGCTGGTTGCCTCATTTTAGATTAGTTTTATTTTTTTTCTAGGAGGCAGAAAATGTAAAAACGCATTTCAATTTTCCAATCCATTTAAACTGAGAAGAAAGTAATAATCTAGAGAAAAATAATAAAGGCTTTGCAGTTAGGAACTGATTGACATGTGGCTAAAGTATGTTTCAGTTGTAAAGACAGGCCACTATCAATAAAACTGTGTTGACTCAGTTGGTATCCTCAGGCTCCCTTTGCCCACATGTAATTGATTTTAAAGCTATGACTACAAAAGAAAAAAAAAATAACACTTAGTTATGTCCATATGGATTTCTACTGACACAGCCTTACTGTTTAATTTGAAATGCAATTGGAGTGAAATGAAAATTACCTAAAGCAAGTATAACTAAATTTTCTTAAACATTTCTTATAATGGAAAATAAACTCTGAAACTGTGTATTTCATTATAATATAGAAAAGGAATGCTTATATATGTATATGTATAATGCAATTATCAGTAATCTATAACAAAAAATAAAGTGTAGGTTAATGCAATTTTAGGTATTAGAAAATGAATTATAAATATTTATGAAAGAATGAAGAACAGAAAGAAGAGTAGAATTAAAAAAGAGACAGGAATCTGTACTACATGATATAGAAAATAAAGATAATCTATACAGAGACCTGATAGATGAAGAGATTTAAGAAATTTAGAAAACTCAAAACAGGAGTATAAATTATGTGTATGTGTATAAATACACATAATATACACAGATATATATACACACATGTATAATATATATATAGACATATATGTACACACATAATATATATACACACACACACATATATATATATACACACATGCACACAGTATAACTGAGTTCCTACATATCTAGAGAAAGACATGGCTTGAGATAATGCATTAAATATTTATTTAAAACTTAACACATTAACTGTCATGTGAGTTGTATTTAACTTATGCTAGTTTTGAGCCTGGGGCCTCCTGAAGCATATGTAACTCACACATCTCTGCACCTTGGGAGCCATGAGAACTATTTTTCAAGCTGCATATAACTCATGCACAGAAAACAGTAAAAAATAACAAATTTTTCTTTAAATTAGAAAGGACTGTTTTGTTTTTGAAGTTTTTATTTTATTTTCCTAATAAAACACCATGGCCCCAAGTAAAATTTTTTTTCTATTGTGGCAGTCAATGTGTTAAATGAGTAGATCATAATTTTTATAATTTCATTGTATCTCTGAGGTACCAAAGAAGAGTCATGAAGCCAATTTAAAACACTTCATAAAGGCCGGGTGCGGTGGCTCATGCCTGTAATCCTGGCACTCTGGGAGGCCTAGGGGGGTGTATCGCTCAAGGTCAGGAGTTCAAGACCAGCCTCAGCAAGAGTGAGACCCCGTCTCTACTAAAAAAACAGAGGAAGATATGATCTGGACAACTGAAAATATATGTATAGAAAAAATTACCCAGGCATGGTGGCGCATGCCTGTAGTATCAGCTACTTGGTTGGCTGAGGCAGAAGGATTGCTTGAGCCCAGGAGTTTGAGGTTGCTGTGAGCTAGGCTGACGCCATGGCACTCACTCTAGCCCGGGCAACAAAGAGAGACTCTGTCTCAAAAAAATAAATAAAAAAATAAAACACTTCATAAAGTATCTTAGATAATGATTTTTGCCTGTGTCAAAAAGGTATGAAAATAAAAAATAATGCTAATTTATTATTTATATATTCTATTGAACATTGAAATAATGTATAACAAAATAAAGGCAGAAGAGCAAGATACCAATTTCAGAGTATACATTATATTTGCTATACCTTTGATTAATGAAATTCCAATTATGAACTGAAACCACAATTTCAAAAGTTGTGATAATGACAAATTTCTCTACTTAACATTATGACAGTATGTAACTCATAGGTTGATAACAACAATTTTAAACTTATTCTAATTAAAATCCTTTTGTGTCTCTCTCTTTCTCCTTGACTTACTGCATGGTAATTGAGTTTTATATCTGGCTTGGGTTATCACCTAGGAAATGCTGATTTTTTTTCTTTATACTTTCCACCTGCCCTGGGCTTCCTGCACACTCATAAGTCATGGCAGAATCAGGCATTCAGGAAAATGATTAATGATAGCAGCTACTGTCCTTGACGGATTTTGATCCCCAGCAGAAATTTGGTATCCATCATATGCCTGCTATATTCAGTTGTTCCTTGATGATTTAGTATCCCAAATCCTAGGTTCTGCAACTTCTATTTGGAGTGGAAAATCTAAATGTCATGTTGGATAGGATGAAATGATTTCCATTCTTTCTCACTATTAGTGAGCTCAAAAGTAAACATAAAGCGTAAGTCATATTGCATCACATTCTTCTTAATTTAAAAGAAAATATCATGTTATTCCTTTTCCTGTGCATATTATAGTAGGCAACACTATCTTCTAAATAGAAAAAGTCCACTTCAAGTATCAAATCACAATATACATGATATACGATGTCCTGTGTACATCAAATAATACTATAATACAGAATATAAAATACACTTTTACTAATTTAGTACATTACTATATTTTTGTCAATATTTGCCAAATGCCATTCTTCAAATAGTTCAAGATGCTAAATAAATGTAATTAAGCACTTTGCTATTTGACTAGAAATTTAAATGGAAAGATTGATAAAAATGAAAAATGTTTTATTTGAAAGAAGAGATTAAAAATTAAGGGAATGTTCAATGTTATGAATAAGTTATGAGCATACTTGTTTATTTTTCTGCTTATTTTCTTAAAGTTAGCTTTGACTTCCTTGAAGAAGAAAATCTTTAGAAGAGATACTATGAGATGTATGAGATTGTTGGTTTGATGAAAAGAGAGCAGATGTTTTATGTATAAGAAATGCTAATAAATAATTCACAAGGGTAGAATAATCACCTTAAACAAAACAAGGCAAATATAGCTATTTTACAAGATATTATTCTTAAAATATTCTTTATTTTAATTAATTTATTTTATAAACTCAATATTTAATTTATGTTCTTTTACAGAGTGCTTCTCAAAGATTAGTGTGCATAAAAATTACTTGGATAACTTGTTAAAGTGAGCTTAGAGGGAATAATCTCAGGGACTTTTGACTTGGCAAGTCCAGAGTGCACCCATAGAATTTTTGTTTTTAACAAATTCTCAAATTTTGCTGATTCTTCCAGGCAGTGGTCTACACTTTTAGTGGAACTGCTTTAGAACTCAAATACTAGAAATATAATACATAAGCAATCAGATGTTAGTCAACAGAGGACTGGGCTAAGAGAAAATCTAGATGGCTGTCTTCATACTTTGCTCTGAATCTTTCTCTGTCAATGAGTAATAGTGTGCTGACGATGAGTCAGGCCTATTGTGCCCCGCTTCCCTCTAGGTATGACTTAGTACCTTTGTTACAGAACTTGTTTATTCTGGTGTCCAGAAAACAATTGTGATTCGCTTTTCATTAGTTTATTCTTCTAACTGTCCCATTGCTCTACAACCGCTTTACAAATATAAGAGTGTTGGACTTAAATTCTATCAAGCAACAAATATCTTGTCTCTCCTGAGCATCCTGGCATTCCAAGGGCTTAATTTATGCCTGTCACCTAGTGGGCATTCAATGAATGTTTCTGGAATCAATATAACCTTAAATATAATTCATAAGGGAAGTTAATTGGTCTTTTTCTAATCCTGCCCTCAGTTTCTGGCAATATCTTGTATGCATAAGTGACCCAACTCATGAATGGCAATTAGGACACATCTAATCACTAGTTTTCTCACTGGTCTCCCCCATTAAAATGTTTAGTTTGAAACTTTCTTCTTTATCTTTAGATTCTCAGTACCTTGAAAGAGATTGGCATATTGTGTGGCCATGTTTGAAAAATGGTTAGTGCTTATAATTAGCGATTACTATAATTTTTACCTTGGAATGCTCACTTGTCTATCTCATTCCATTAATTTTATTATATTCTACTCAATTTTTATTCTCAGCTCACACTCTTAGCTCAAACTCTGCTTCTTTCAGGAAATCTTCTTTTAACCTCCAGGTTATGTATTCTGCTATTCTATCTACTAATAGTATTTTATTTTGTCTTTGAGCAGTTACCTAAATGTCATAATGTATTCACTTCATGATTTTGATTTTAAAAAATCTCTCTTAGCCTCTTAAAGGTAAAAAACGTGTCTACTCTGGCTTATTATTTTATTGTATGAAACCATTTTCATGAAATTATTTTAAGCAATACAGTTAATTATAGGAATCTAATAATGTTAGATTAATTATTCATACAAATAAGAAAAAATAGCTAAATAATAAGATTATTTTCTTTTTTTAGTTTATATAATAGATAAAACTAGAGATGGGGTCTCACTTGCTCAGGCTGATCTCAAACTCCTGAGCTCAAGCAATCCTCCCACCTTGGCCTCCCAGAGTGCTAGGATTACAAGCGTAAGCCACTGCACTCAGCCTATTTTCTAGTAACACTGTATGTTGCTAAACTTTTGTTTGGCTTTGTTCCTAATCATTTATTTGCATGCAATCCAGAGGTAAATGCACCATTTAATTTAGAATTTCTAATAGTTTCTGATGGAAATGTATTGAAATATTAGTGATAAATGGTTCATATTGAAATGTTCAGCCAAATCATCCAAATTGTAGAAGAACAGGTAATTGGGGAAATACTCAAACACAAACAAAAATTAGTGTAAGCAATTACATTTTACAGCTGAAATGAGCTTAATTTAAGTATATGATAGATTATCCAGGAAACAAATGATATTAAGTTTATCAAGCAACCATTATCAATACGACAAACTGGGCAATGTAGATGTATAAATATGCATAAGATTGAATGTTTCCCTAATGGAGCTCACAGTTTTGACAAAAGCTAAAACAGAATTATATATATAATCTGATGATAGGATATAGTGCAGAAATAATTTTAAATATAGTCACAAAATAAAGATTTCCAGAAAAAGTATCATTTAAAATGGTTACTGAATTAGGATTTATAATGAAGAAAACACTAAAAAAGAAAAAATAAATACAGTCCAGATATTTGTGTGTGTGTGTGTGCGTATGTATCTATCTATATATATGAGTGAGAGAAAGAGAGGAGAGAGAATAAACCATAAACCAAGCTAATGACTGTGAGAAACACAGCATGTGGGAATTTTAAATACTTCACATTAGCTGTAGATCAAGCAAGGCAAAAGTAGAAAGCTAAGGAGTGAATGATAAAAGGGTCTCGAATAGCATTTCAAGAATCTTGGCACCTATTCTAGAAAATAATGTACTCTATGTGGAAGTTAAGCTCCTGAAGTCCCTTTGAGCAGTCTATTTGTTAAAAATAAAGTTATACATTTCTGAAAATAATCCTAGGTGTGAGTCTTGTTATCAGCTACTTGTTAGTTTAGAAATTGTTGAGTATATTTTTGAACCCGCATGTCATGTTTAATCCCAAGTATAGAAGTGTTTTTTAGTGTCATCTAATAGGCATACATCCTTTAATTACTGTTATCCACCTCGGAGTACCTGACGCTAAGATTTCTGTCCTAATTCTCCAGAAATGTTATGCTATTTTCAATTTTCACTTCAAATAAAAAGGGATTTAACATACTGCTAATAAAAAAACCAAAAACATAAAACAGATGCATGTTTTTTAAATTGATATTAACTTCAAAACAGTATTACTGACAAAAGGCAAAATAAACTAAAAATATATTTACACAAAAGTATGTTATCATTTTGCCACCCTCTTACAATTAAATGTCATTTTAATGGGTATTTTGTTTAGCAGAAACAGTATCTCAAAGAGCAGCAAGCTGTACAACCTTGATAAGCCTTATGTGGAAAGGCACATATACAAATTAAACCAAGGGTCCCTTGTGGCTCCTTCCATGATTATCCAAAAAAGCTATGATAACAAAATACTTCTAATTTTAAAAAACTGATAAGTTCACTCTCTGCTGTTCAGAAATTTTGTAAGGAATAGTATGAATGTGTTATCCTACAACAAAGATAACAATTATGATTAAAGCATTGAAAATGAGCTTAGTTTTATTATTGCAAGGGAAACATTATGAAACAAAAATGTCAAATTATACTTCAGTGCAGGCAACACTATAGTGAAATATCTAAACAATGAAAAATTAAAAATAATTACAGATTTATGTCAGAATAAAATATGATCAATGTGAAATATTCAGGAAAAGTTTACAAATGTGTAAAAGAGATTAACCATTCTGGTTGAAAATCAAACATGCTCACCTGTACTCACACTAGAAGCTTTTTTGGTAAATTTTGAATGACAGCATTTTAAGGGCCTTTTTCTCCAAAGATACTTATGTTTGATATTCCTCTGTGTGTGTGTGTGTGTGTGTGTGTGTGTGTGTGTACACATACATGTGCACATCTGGGTGATGAATTATTATTTTGGAAAGTATTGTGAGAAAGTGAAGTGATAAAAGCAGCAGGATAGTATATTCACAGACCAGGGGATAGTTTTATGTGCATGCTCAGGATAAAATACTTCAAATAAAATTTGGTAAGATAAACACTAAATACATATATATATAATAAAAAAGCAAAAAGCTGGACATATCCCAGTAATTCAAAGTCTAGTAAATCACTGTTTGGCACCGAGATCTGAAGGTGAGATAGATGCTGCAAATTCAATCATTGGCATCATCAGTAAAACACTTCCTAATAAGTCAGGGATGCTTGAGCACTGTTATCTTGCTGAGAAATCTATGAAGAGATTTTTGAGAAATGAAAGCCAGTTTGGGAAACATGTGACAGCAATACTTGAATATGCATTTAATAACTTCTTGAAGCTCATCTTTTTCACCATGGGGATTTATAATTGATTTATCTTTAATTCCCAGTCGGAAAATTTGAGGGCTTGCCATGACCTACTACACTCTCTACAGTCTCAGTAATTTTGATCCTAGACTGTCATCCTATATGGTATAAAACACACAACACACACGCATACACACACACCCTAATTAGAAAATTATTCTCTGTCAATTTACATAACGTGAAGTTCTCTGATTCTTAGAATAATCGTGACTAAGACTCTCAAGACATCATCTTATTAATTCCCCCATCATTAGTAAAGTGTTTTCTTCAGTCACTTTAGACTTTCAGAGGATAATATGTTTCCTCTTTAATAACCTGAGTAATTTATAAATGACATAAATTTATCTCTATTTAGATTTACAATTTAAAAATTCCCTTGACTTTTACTCAGTGGAGTTGGAATACAGTTACTAAATGTATAATAATTTGCCACATATTAAAGCATTATAAAAAATGAAGTCTCAGTTCTAATAGCTGCAGTGCACATTGTGAGTAGCTGTATAAGGCAATGGATTTGTCTATTTTGTCTGGTTGGTCTGTGATACGAGAAGTCCCAAATGGCTGGAAAATAAACTCAAATTTTAGTTTTATGGGTAAATTACAAAGTTACATAATATAAACTTTTATTCTTTAGATACTAAGGCTTGTAAAATGCAGAGGATAAAGTCATGTGGACAGTAAGCAAATTTTTTAGTTTTATGAGGTGGAAATAGTGTGCAGCTTCACTCCTACTTTCGCCACTGGTTTTCTGAATTCGAGCACATTGGCTATGGTTGAAACAGCATCTATTTAGTGCACTGTCTAAAAGCATGGCCAGCAGCCTGCAGGACAGCAATCAAACTCATCAGGTGGTATCTCTCATCTTGACATAAACTCAATGTTTATGTCAGAGGACTATTATTTGTGGTCAACTATTTCTGATAATGAATGAAAGTGAGAAATCAATTAATTCTATAATCTTCAGCATGAAAAATAATGATTTGCTTTAATCAGAAAATGTTCTGTGGTCAGAAGCAATGCTGGATGGGATAAGATGAAGCAGCTTTCAGTCCATTTCCAGATTGTGGTTCCAGCAGAAGCAAGGATTATGGTTCTAACAAAAGGAAAGTCAATATTCTATTCTAGTAAGATGAATCACTTTTATTTCCATAATAGTATGGGTCCAATGTAATTAACTTGCCACCAGTATATGCATTTGGGAGCTTATAGTTGGTCACTATTATAGGCAAGTAGAGAAGTCAGCAGTGACAGTAGCCAGGACAATTTTGGTGAGAAAAACTTAATATCACTTTTTTGTATGCATAACTTACTTTCCCAGTTCTCCGCCTTCTTTATTCATTGACTGTCATGAATATTGTGATGATTGGGGAAAGAAGGCAACTGGCATCCACCAAGAAGAGATCATACTCAGATAATGATTGAGAATATCCCAGTCTTGAGCATTTACATGAGACAGAGAGTCTCACAATTTACACCTTATTTTAACAAGTGTACTAATTTAATGTTCTCCAAAATTCATTTTCGCAATCTTATATTCTAGTTCCTTATCCCTTAATCTAGTTCCTACAAATCCCTGACCAGCTAAATCAATTATTAATAACAGCTCAGGAGTCAGCATAGATCTATACTAGGATGATCTCTTCTGCTAACCAAAGTTACCCATAGATAATACTGCCTTATTTTACAAACAAACATTCTTTCCCTTTTTCCTTCAGAGCCTTCATTAAAGGGAAGTATAATATGATAGTATTTGAATCAAGCAATGCCATTGGTAAGTCAGATTTGTTATTTTTCCTCTTGAGTCAATTAGTTTTAAGAATTCATAGTTATGAATTAAGGTAAAGATAGCGGTGCGACAAGAGGAACCATTAAAGTCAGCCACATGCACCTATAGGATGTCTTCTGGGTCAAGTCGCTTACACTTAAAACATGCAATGATGCTGCCTACATTTATTTTTGGCTTAGTGAGTCAAATACCACATAATTCATAATGGAGACTTAGGTCACACAATCAATTATTATTCCATGTTCTCATTTTTAATCTCAATGAGGACTAAATAATAAGCCAGAGCTCTTTGTTTAAAGCAGATTAAATACTTGTTGAAGTATCACTTTGCACCAAACTTGCCTCTCGTATGTTTCCTATCAGAACTTGTCACTGGCTGGTACTGTGAGTATTATTGGAGTCCCAAAGTGAGTACAAGCCAGACATCCATTCTTTCTGGTGCTCCTACTCAAACCTAATAGCCTTCTGTGCAAAGCAATAGTGGAATAGACGTATGTATTTCTTCCAAATTTAAGAAGGCTACTAAGCATTGTGCTGCTTCATATGGGTAAGTGATTTAAAAGAGATTAATTTGCACTTCGCTGTGGAGGGAATATTTCAACATGCTACAAAGTACAGGACCCTAAATAGCTATTAAAATGACAGGGTCCTTCCTCACTTTGGGGGGATTTATCAAAGTTTGGTACCATTATTTTCCCAATGACACTGAAGGTATGCGCTACTTCCTGGTCACCACACTATCTTGGCATGATGTCTCAGTGTAGTGGATCTGACTGATGTCCTAGGTGGGATAAGGAGTTGACCAAAATTTCTATAGTATAAATAATTCCCTAATCCAGAAAGATGATGGGTTCTGAGGCAAATGTGCAAGGTGGCCTGCTATCTTTGCCAGGCCTATTGATTGGGTATAAGAAATCCAAATCAACTGCTACATATAAAATGCTAAAGCTGTAAGTTTTAAAAAAGAAACCACATCTCTAATACCAACTGCAAATGAAGTCAGTATAATTACAACACAATTGGAGATTACAATAATTCAGTCAGGCAATTTAAGTGGAGTTGTGATAAAAATGTCACAATCCTTCTTTCAAATCTTTAATGGGTAATTAATTTCAATGATTCTTTCAATGGTGTTTCTTTTGCTTAATAATGTTCGTAGGCAATATGAGCTAGACACTTATGTGTGTCCCAGAGCCAAGAGGAAGACTCTGCCAGTGGTTTTGTATACCCATTCCAACTATACATCCAGAAAATGGGAAAATAATCACAGATGATGTTTATAGAACTACTTGAATAATAATAAGATACAAGCAGGCCAAATTCAGTTTGTCCTAGAGGCCTTCTGGCTTTTAAGTTATCAATATTTGCTTTGAATTATTAATTGCTAAAATGTTTGCTTTTTGTTTTTTCTTTTCTGGTGTGGTTACTCTGATTGTGATAAAAATTCTTTCAAGGGATTCCAGATGGGAGATTTATAAAATAATTTTTGTTGGAAATGTAGTGTGCCTTTTCAAGGGTACTTCCTCATTATTTTAGGGGGCTCCAAGTATTTGAAATGACAGAGAACTGCAACATTTTGTAGGGACCATACATTATTTTATGAATCAAATTTTGTTATTGTTGTTACTTTTTTAAAAATCTTGTTCTGTTTTTCGAATTTTTGACAGACAGAAAAAGGGATGGAAATTTTTATACTATCCCAGAAGGAATGGTATGAGATACCTATTTATTTTTGTCCTTGGATACCATGACTCATTTGTCAACACTGTAATTACCTGTTGGTCTACAATTCTGATGATTGTTCTGACTCTGCTGTTTATTATAATGACCATATTTATGTCTCTGGTGTCCAAGTGCTGATCACTATTCTGGTACTCTGGGACTTCATCATACTCGTTGAAATCAGGAAATCCATTCCAGTGGAAAGATCACTGCTTTGGCCACTAGTTTACAAAGAGAGATACAAAAGTGTTTGTTTTTTTTTTTTTTTTGAGACCAGAGTCTCGCTCTGTCGCCCCAGCTAGAGTGCTATGGTGTCAACCTAGTTCACAGCAACCTCAAACTCCTGGGCTCAAGTGATCCTCCTGCCTCAGCCTCTGGAGTAGCTAGGACTACAGGTATGAGCCACCACGCTCCGCTAATATTTTCTATTTTTAGTAGTGATGGGGTCTTGCTCATGCTCTGGCCGGTCTCTAACTCCTGACCTCAAACGATCCTCCCTCCTTGGCCTCCCAGAGTGCTAGAATTACAGGCATGAGCCACTGTGCCCGTCCTCAAAAGTTCTTTTCAATAGTAGTAATGCTCTGCTCACTGATATATACTTCAGTACTAAAGTATAAAGTTTCTCTTTTATGCTTTTTATGCTTTCTTGTAAAACAAATTTAGTGTTGGTAACAGTTGGACATGATAAATCTACTCAACCTTTCTATAAACCTAAATATTTTAATTCTTTTTAATATATATAGGTATCCAAACCTTATTTATTCCATGTTTTTATTCAATCCAAGTTTTAATATCCAGTTAAATATATAATCTAAATGACTTTTAGTAATGCAAGCTTGGTCAGAATCTCTAAAATTTTCACTTTCATTAATAATTATTTCCTCATCGTTCAACATAGAACATGAAAGAAGCATACAGTTTTTTGAAAATATCTAAGCCTTTAGATTTCAATAGAAATCAGTTTGAATTCAAATCCTAATACTTGATTTGTTTCATGGAGTAAGTTATTGAATCTTTGTGATCAATATTATCAACAGAAAAATCAAGATAATATATCATCATAACTCTGTATTTCATATAAAGGTCATTGTAAGGATTAAATAAGTATCTAATAAATGCTAATATTATAAAGCAATCTCTTATTGAAATAGGATGAGAATAAATAAAATAAAATAATTTAGTTCAACTCAAATTTTCACAAAGTCTACCAGGTGGCTACATAGCATATAACTTGATGCATTGAAAACAGGCATATGATTTTTAAAAAATTATATGAAAGTAAAACTCTCCTGTCTAAACCATGCATGTTCTTTTATTGTTAGTCATAAGTAGTGGCTTAAGTGCTTTTGAAACTGGATTTAAAAATATATATACTGAAACAGTGCAGGTACACTGGCAATTGAAACACTACTCTTTAACTTGAATTACTGCACACAAAGCAGTTCCATGTTGACAGGTAACTATTATTTATGAGAAGATGATATATTACTTTAAGTTCTCCTGACAGTCTTTATGTATATTTCTTTACCCAAGACAGTTGCAATTTAATAGTGCATTAAAAGACCATATGCTATGCCATTTGTCATATGCTATATTTATATAATCTATGCTATTTTCCTGCTTGAGTTCTAATTAATCCAGCGAACACCTCATTACCTTTTTAAAAATCTAACTCTGTTTTAGGGTTAACTATTAAACTATTGCAGCATTACTGACACATTAACTATACGCATATATGTTTCTTGATATCCAAAAAATTCACAGGGCACTGGGGAAACTTTATTTACAGTATCGATTTAGTCTTGTTTAATTGTAGCTTTTCCTTATGGCTCTGGCTTTATCTTAAGCTCACACAGTATTTATTTTTTAGTAAAGTATCAATTAGTAATTGAAAGATAATAAAATGTGGTGCTTAGTGAATGGTAGCCATCTAAATAAAAGTAGAAAGATAATTACATATAAATATAACTATAGATTTATATATACATATAATTACATATGTGTGTGTGTGTATATATATATATATATCCATATACATATATTTTCTTTATCACACCAAATCTCACAGATCATCCTGACACAGACATCTCATTGAAAAGAGTGCACTCTCCTATTCTCCTGATATCTTCCTAACCTTTCGGCCCTTTCTGACAATTTTAAAAACTCTGGTCTGAGATTTTCGGGTACAAACTATCAGGTAATAATAACCCCAGAATATTGCTAAGTGTATACTGAAAGACTGAGTAAAGTGAAAATCATTTCCCCAAGATGCTATCTCAAAATTACACAGAATAAACACAACAAAAACAAACAAATAAAATACCCAAATCAATCAACAAACAAAACAAATGATATGACATAAATCAGTGTTTATAATCTTTAGTCGAAGAATGATTAGCAAATTGTCTGAGTCGCATTTTAAGAAAAAGTGATGAAGCCCAGAAATCTACACATTTAATAATATAAGGAAGGGGTTCCTTGGATGTATGTTGAGAATTAGTAGCTGTTTGTGCTATTTATTTTTTTCTTCTAGACAGCTGTTATAGACAATAAATGAAAATACCCCTTATTGACTTGTTTTTAAAACATACCTGATTGTTGCTTAAAAATAACATTTCAGAAATGTACTATTTTACTACTTACAATTAACTTGCTTACTACAATTTGGAGGAAAACTAGTATCTTTTTTTCCTTTAGAACAAGTAGACTTCTTAAAACAATAAATAAAGAATGAATCATTTGTTTCTCCCATATGCACAAATGACAGTTCGGAAAGTGCACACACGTACAACAATAAATAGGGTTGAAAAGAGAGCCACAGAATACTCAAAAGTTGAATGATTGAATATGTAGTTCTTGGCTATAAAAGACTTAGAAATATGTTGTCATTTGGGTAATAATTGGTTTCCTATGCAGTAAGGACTAAAACCTGAAATGTCAGTAGCTCATGAATTACCATCTAGTAGTGTCCTATGATGGGCTTTCTTATTAGACTTCAATTTTGAGCCATAATAGAATTTCATAAAAGCACTTCCACTTGTATTTAATTTAGACTTTCAATAAGTGCTGTATTTCAGGCAGCAAAAAAATGTTTCTAAATGCAATATTTTAAGGTCATATTAGTCCTGCTTGAGACAAAACCCTTTGCTAGTGCAACTATCTAGGACAGAGAAAGATACAGAGCTTGTCATTCTCAGTTAAGGAAAAATAAGTCCAATAAAATTGGTTATGTCTTGCTATATAAAGAATTTCACTTGGTATTTTGGGGTTTTTGTAGTCTGCTTCATTAATGCATACAACAAATATTTAATGAATGTTCATTTTGTGCCCAGGAATCATGCAAAGCACTAAAATAAGAAGCATAATTAAGCTATTGGTCCATCATTGCCTTTGAAAAAGTAACAGTCTGAAGAGTTATTTTCAGTGGAATGAACCTAAAATAACGGATTTTCATAGGTATAAATCAGAGGTTAAAATGAATAAAAGACATTATCTATATATGTATTAACTAAATAAGATCAAGGAAAAAATCTCAGCTTATTACAGGTACTGCACAAATACAAATTGTATAGATTCCATCTTTGCCACCTAAGATCTTACATAATAAATAAAATTAATAAATAAGAATATAAATGCATAAATATATAGTTACCACATTGAGCGGTACAAAAAGGGAATAGATTAAACAGGATCACATGTTAGAGGTAGATGTTTTTTAAAAAATGAATGTACCTTAGGTTCAAAATAAAACATTAATGTATATGATAACAGGAATAACTAAACAAAGAAAAAAACTATCTTGCTGCCTGTATTTAGGCAAGGATCATGAAAAAGTAGTCATCTCAGAAAGCTCTTAAAGCAGTAAGGACACAATAAAATTTATGCAAAAAGTACATATCATAAGTAATTAGCATAAATTGAGAAAGGGAGTGAAACTTAATAAAGTTAAAATTAAGCAGATAAATTAAAACTGATCATGAGAATGAGTCAGAATACATGAGTTGTCTCTAATTCTTTGGGGAGGTAGAGAATACAATTTAATTTTAGTTGTAACTTTTAAATAACATAAAATTAATTCTGGGGGTGCCTCAGTTCTCATATGGGAAAGGTAACTGAGAATTTTCAGGAATAATTGTATAGAATAGTTAATGGTTTGCCTCTGGTAACAAAAATTTCAAAATTTTCCCTTCCTCCACCCTGGAGTCACTAAGATATATGACAAAAATCAGGCCTTGTAGAAAATGTCAGGAATTGGCAATAGTTAAAAGTTAAAGAAGAGAGTATAATCATTAAAAATTTCAAGAACTGGAGGACAGCCAATTATTAATATTTGGGTAGTGACAGTAGAAAAGCTGGTTTGAATTGCTGGACATCTCAGATGGTTACAAAGAACGGCATGCCCCACTTTGAGAACTTTTTCTTTTTGCTCGATTCTCATTTTCAAAGAAGGTTGTGGACTATACAGAATGCAGAAAACGACAATGAACAAGTGAAGTTGGAGTAACAGGATGATGGGAATGAACCAGAAGAGGCAAAACACACATTTAAAGCCTCTGAGGAAAAGTGTAAACTTTCTTCTTCCAAAGGGTTGGCTACTTGAGTGTATGAGAGAGAAGTTATTAAATACGTGCATTGGACTACTCAGTGTGTAAGGCCCGATATTCATGCACATGAAACAGGAAGGAAAGAAAACGAATGTGACATTGCCATTGGAGATAAAAGCAAGAGTTAACTGAAAAAGGGGACACTAATTATGAGGCTGGGGATGCGGAGAAGAGAGAGAGAAAAAGACAAAAAGGTTTGTTGGTGCCAGCAGCGGTTTGGATTGTGGCAAGGGGTGCACGGCGGCATGGGGAACTGGAAGTGGTGATCAGAGAGCTACATTGTTGGTGGAATGTATTGTTCACTAGAGAAGCTTTGTCTTGCTGTTTAGCATTCTAATGATTTACAAAACAAGAACGAAGCTAATTAGGACATTCATAAGAAAATTTTAAAAACTATGCAACATGTCCATTATGCCATTAGGAGGAATTAATTGAATTGGCCAACAGGTTAATAGCATATAATATTGTTGGGAAAATGGTGATGAAAACACAGTTACACACTATAATACACCCACGTTACATTCTTCTCCTTTTCTATCCATTCTATAAGTTTGTATCTGTCACTCAGTTTGAAATAGAAACAATATACAAAGTAATGCAGTTTTAGTTAGCCCATGTACATTTCAAGCTATAATTGTCTGCTGATCGATATGAAATTTCTCTAATGCATTTTATCCATATAATTTCTCTCACGGGAAGCTGTTCTTCAAGAGTTTCAATACATTTCTGACACTGAGTTCTAGCAATTTCTTGACAATGATTTAAAATAAAATATTTGACCTACTTAGAAAATTGCCATAGTCTCAAATATAGTTTTATGGCTTATGAAATTGGAAAAATAAAATTCCATGTTTAACACTCTTCAAATTCCACTGGTAGTTGTATCAATGTTCCTTTGAAATACACTTTATTTACATCCAGTGAAAAATGTTGTTATGATTTTATTTTATATTTATAGTTCCACTTCATGTTTCCTTTTGCAATTACCTTTGATATCATTCACTTTAGGGTAGGAAATACTTATTCAAGAAAATTTAAAATAAAAATAATCATCCAATGTGATGAAATTCAGAAAGTCTCTTTCTGCGGGGAGATCTAAAGATTAATTTTATAAATTGCATTATTTCTATACTATTAGTGCATTCTCTCTTGGTTGCAGCTACTAACTACTAAATATTATTCAGTGAAATGATCAGAATTAAATCTAAATTTACCCTTTCTTTATTATGATTTTGAAATTTGAAATACATTGAAATTTAGTTATTGCCTTATTCA
Organism: Indri indri; assembly: GCA_004363605.1. Classification (NCBI taxonomy): domain Eukaryota; kingdom Metazoa; phylum Chordata; class Mammalia; order Primates; family Indriidae; genus Indri; species Indri indri. The sequence goes on along the minus strand of RJWJ010019914.1, from coordinate 5,241 downwards.
TTATGCAGAATAATCAGTAAAACATTTGATTTGCTTTAGTTACTTTCTAATTGGAAGAGAACTGATATTTATTCCCCACATGTGCCAGTAATTGTAATTTGGCAACTCACTATATGTTCATAAAATGTATAGTGGTACAGACATAGGCGTATGAATTTTCCAGCTAACCTCTATGGAGGAAAGTGATACGGATGGCCATATTACAATATTAAAATGTCCATGAGCTGCAATTTCAGAGGAATTAAGCAGTAAAAAGGATATGCCATACTCCAGGGTCCCAAAATCGTACCATCTATTGATAATTCACACAATATAGGTAGTCTATGGACTTTCTTTAAGGGAAAGATTCTAGAAAAGACTGAAAGTCCCACTTGTCCAACACATGGATGCCAGAGGCAAGAAGATTTAAAGACTTATATGGATAAATATTGCTGACTGCCGTTGGGATTACTCATTGTTGAAACCAAGGGACTTTACCTTACAGATGTGGTTGTCAACAGCTTGCACAAGAGTTAATAGACTGGAGGCCTAGATGAATGGCTACAACTAGGTTTTGTATCTTAATTGCAGTTTCCATTCATTGATCTTTTTCCAATGATATAAATTATCATATTCAGCTTGGTTTTCTATGTTTCCACTGCCATTCACTGTGGATGGCCAGTAGCCATTCAAAACTACCATCATAGGTTACGTGAAAAGTTTAGACTTCACCGCTATGTAACAAAACTGCCCTTGTACCCCTTAAAACTATGCAAATAAAAAACAAAAACAGACTACCTTCATCTGGAATAGGCAACTTTCATGCTTTCCATGTCCATTCTTTCTCTGATCCATGTTATTCTCCACTATACAGTTAATGTGATTTTTTTTAAAGTCATAAATCTGATCAGTATGCAAGCCTAATTACTATTCATCTACATCTTTACATTTCGCTATAGGATAAAATTCAAAATCCTTATGTTGTATAGTGAAGAATTATGTTTGCCTGCTAGTAGCAGTGACTGGAAATATAGTAGCTTTAACAAGATTATTAGGTACATTTTTTTCTCAAACTATGATCTAAAGTAATAAATTTAATATTTGTACTAGAACCTCATGGTGGCACCACAAACCCATGATTCTTTTCCATCTCTGTTCTGCCAACATTAGCTCTTCACTTCCATTTTCAAGGTCACCTCATGTTCCAAGACATTTGTGAGGAAGAAAGGTAAGGGTCAAAAGAGTGCACACTAGCCACCTATTTATTTTCTTAAGGCTATTAAGCAATAGTGTCATCCTACATTTTCCTCCTATGTTCCCTTAACCAATGTGGTTAGGTGTGGGTAACGCTAGAAGATTTGATTGTTTTTCTGGGCACACTTAGGTTACAGATCAGAGAATTTTGCCTTGGGAGGCCAACATCCAAAGAACAAAGGTATCTGATATCAGAACACAACATGATTATTCAAATGTTTCCATGTGCAATTTATTCCTATTGTAAAAGTATTACAAACTTCAATTATAATATTATTTTAAAATATTATCAAAATATGACTATTGATATATATTTTTGAATTCATACTTGGTCATTCCCTGTAAATTGAAATATTAATTTTGATACAGTGCTTTTAAAGTGCTTTACAAGACATGAGCTGTAAAGTCAGTTAAAAAAAGGTTATTTGAACCTGTGCTCTATGTGGTGGTGGTTTTTTTAATAAACTGAAACTGTGTGTAATCTAAAATATGTGTATTTCAATTAGTTTGGACTTCATAAGATTTTCAAGCTTACAGGCGGAAGATTCACAATTATATTTTAAAAAAAGAGAGCTACTTTTATTATGATCATTTATAAAAAGCTGGAGTTCTACTGAGCCACAAAAAAAAAACAATGGTGATCTAGCACCTCTTGTATTATCCTGTATATAGCTGGAGCCCATTCTACTAAGTGAAGTATCACAAGAATGGAAAAAGAAGCACTACATGTACTCACCATCAAATTGGTATTAACTGATCAATAAGTGCACATATGGTAGTAACATTCACTTGCTGTCGGGCAGGTGGGAGAGGGGAGGAGGGGTTGGGTATATACACACCTAATGGGTGCCGTGTGCACCGTCTTGGGGGTGGACACGCTTGAAGCTCTGACTCGGGTGGGGCAAAGGCAATATATGTAAGCTAAACATTTGTACCCCCGTAATATGCTGAAATAAAAAAACTAAAAAATAATAAAATAAAAAACAAAAGAAAATTCAAAATGTGAAAAGAAATTTCTTACAAGTCTATACATGTTTGTGGAAATTCATTGAGCTGTACTAATATGATATCTTCACCTTATTGTATATTGATTAAACTTCAATTAAAAGTATTTTAAAATACTTAAAAATTGCCCTAAGATTTAAAATATTTATCTGGTATTAGCTTCTATCTTCATATAATATTATGCCTGCTTTTACATGCAGTACAAGGGCCTTAAAACTGTGTATTCTCAATTCAATCCTTCCTTTCTTTACACAATTATTGTCATACTATAAATACATAATACATTCCTATTAATTTTGTTTTAGATATTCAATTACTTTTATAAAAATTAAAATAAGAAAATGGATCATATATATACATATATATATATTTAAGGTGTTCTGTTTCCAGTACTCCTTATTAATTGGTTTGATCCAGATTTCTGTCTTGTTTTAATTCTTCTGTCTAAAGGACTACTTTTAATGTATTGCGTAGTACAGGCCTACTGAAAATACACCCTCTTAGTTTTTATTTGCCTAATTATTACATCATTTTTAACCTTGAAAAATTTTTTAAGAATATACAATTCTAATTGAACAGTGAGCTTTTTTTGACATTTGAAAATGTCACTTCCTTTGTTTGTAGTTTTCGTAGTATCTAATGGGAAGTATACTGTAACTCATATATGTGTTCCTATATGCAAGGCAACCTTTTATTTTAGCTACTTTCAACATTTTCTATTTGTTTTCTGTTTTTCATCTGTGTGAATATTATATGCCAAGGTGTTTTCATTGCTGTTATTGTTTTGATTTGGTTTTGATTTTATTCTGATTGGTGGTCTTTGAGCTTTCTAGATCTACAGTGTTATGCAAAAATTTTAGGGAAAAAAACCTTCGGCCATTACTTCTTTAAATATTTCTTCTGACTCATTATCTCCTTTTCTTCTGGGATTCTAATTACACTTATTTTATTCCATTTGATAATATCCTGCAGCTCCTTAACTCCATTTTTTTTAGTCTTTTAAGAAAATTTGCATTTGATTGTGGATGATTCCTGCTAATTTTCAAAAGTTCACTGATTCTTTTCTTAGCTCTGTGAAGTCAACAGACATGTCCTGTTACTGTGTTTTTTACTACCCACATTTTTATAGGAGTTTTAATTATTATATTCATCTTTCTTGCTATAGTTATTCTTGTTTGTTATCCAGCTTTGTCATTACACACTTTAATGTATTAATAACAGTTGCTTTAAAATGTCTCTTCCAACATGTATGTCACAATTGAGTGTGCTGCTATTATTTTGCCTGTTGACAACATGATTTTTATGTTCTTTTTATGTCTTTTAATGTGGTGTTGTTATTGAAAACCAGTTGCACAAGATAAAATGGTTTGAGACAGATTACAAGTCTAGAAATGAGCAAAGTTTTCCTTCCGCTAGAAATTTAATATTGATGATTATGTAAATCTAGCCAGTATTTCAGATGAATTTCGAATTTGTAGTTGCTATCCTCAGGCACTGAAGAATTGAATATCTTCCAGTGTTCCTTTTATTTAGATGGACAGCCTAGTTGCTAAAAGATTTTTTTCAATGTCTGTTCCACCTTCTGCTGTCATTAGTGACGCTTGTACTTTATTGTTTTAATTAAAACTTTAGCTGAATTCTTCTTAAATAATGTCTGACAAAATTAGCCTCAGGTAAGCAAGTGCTCGTATTTTATTTTGCTTTGTGGGTATCTGATTAATTAGTTACTGTCCTGTCACATTGGCTCTCTGATGGGTTAAAAAGAAATTGTGAATTTGCAGAATGTCCAAATTTTGTTATTGGTGTTGTTGTTAGAATGGAAATGATGCTAATTCAAAGTTTCTCTATCCTAAGTGGAAACCAGAAATCAATAGGTATTATTTTAATACAACTTAAATAAGGCATTTCTAAGACGATATCTATAAAAAGTGTTACCTTTAACTACTCCTGCTTAATTTTGAAAAAAATGGAGGTTTATATATTTTTACATCTTCAGTTCACATTGTAGAGAAAAGCTTGTCTTCCTTCTCCATGTAATAATCTCTTCTAGATTGTTTTTCTTTATAAATTGCTTAGTACTTTTAGTAAAGTGAGAAAAGTACAAAGTAATTACATTTATTATATAAACAATGAATTTACACATTTTCTTTTTTATAAATAATTCTGGCTTTTAAGCATTTTGTACAACAAACTTCAGAACATACAATGTTCAAACTTTCACATCATTTTCTTCTAAAAAGTAAACCCAGGATTGGGTAGTAAAATAGTAGCTCACACAATGTTCTTTTATTTACATACCATATTATTTATCATAGGCATTCATTTTTAAAGAAATCTTTGTATATATTTCAAAATTTGGTAATATAATCTATTAGATAGCCTTACAATGTGGGAAATATATGTTTGTCAAGCACAGGAATGTTAATAAATTTTATTCTCCTTTATCCACATTTCCCTGGATCACATGCTGTCTTATAGTTACTGTAATTGGTAACAGATTATGTTTCCTAATATTCCTTTCCCAGATAAAGAGAGAAAAAAAATTCATTCTATTGTTAATACAATACCTTTGAAAATGTTTGTGCTGTTCTTTACTGATGGTTATCATATTATTGGTTCAACATAAAGAGATAAAGATTTTTATTTTTTTAAGAATGGTGATGACTTCTGCTGAAAAGGCACTTTGCATGATTTGCATTAAACATCACTAAGCCATAGCAGAAGGATATGTTGCATATGAATAAAGATACAGTGTCTTGAATTATTCGATGCACTATTTTCATATAAGCCAGATTACCATACGGGTGCATTACATTTTTTTACATGTAATCCAAGTTTTGCTCTTTAAAATTTTTATAAGTGCCATCGGTATAAAGAGTTTAAACATTTTCTTTAATAAAACATTAAGGGAGTAAATATCTTACACATATTTCTTGTGTTCTCTTAAGCAAAATAGTGATAATTTTTAAAATTTTAAATTCCAAAGAAAACAAATATATATGT
>RJWJ010019913.1:0-29691 GCA_004363605.1 Indri indri | reverse complement strand
AGGAAATGATACCTTAGCAAAACAAACTTGTCTTAGCCCAAAGGATCCTAGCATGCAAAACTAGAGACTGAATCACATCTCCTGAGCCCAAGACAGAATCATCTGCTGAGATCTGTGAGGAAAGAAGCAATATTGGGCAGGTAAGGCTGCAACGAATCTGAAATCTCTAAGTCAGCAACTACATGGATCACTTAATCCCAGAATCAGGGCATCTGAAATGTATCCTTTCTTAGAACCAGTGCATCATCTAAGAATTGCTGCATTGGATCACTAATTGCAGAGATTATTCTAAACAAATTATTACATTTTTCCTATTTTTACTTCTTGGTCTAGGTACAGAGACATGTCAGTAAGTCTCAATATGACAAAAAAGCCAAGGTTAGTGAACACAAACCTCAAGTGGTAACAGCCCACTCCTAAATTCCTTTTAAAAATGTCTGCAATACTGTTATTTTAAAACAGAGTAGTAGCTGTGTGAGGATGAATTGGGGCTCAGGAGTATCGTTGAAGTCAAGGGGACCAGGGTAGCTCTCTGGAGAAACATAGTGAGGGCTAGACTACATTATGTTGGAGGATCAAGGGGAGCTGAGGGGCTCCAGAGATTTGAAAGAGAGCCACGGGGACCTCCGCACTGACTGGGCGCTGGGATAAGGAAGAGGGAGGAGAAAAGGTTGATCTGGGAGCAAGACAGGGGGCTCCTTGGTAAACACAGGGCATGAGCTCAGCAGGACCAGTGGTGGGCTGTGTTGATGCAAGGTCACAGGCATGCTTCATTTTTATCTAATCAAGACAAAAATGTGCTCCAGAGTTTGGGGTAGGGCTGATCTTATGAGAGACTAGAAGACAAGAGTAGTGTAGTGCCTTATTCCAGAAACTCCAGCTTTAAGGAGAAGAGTGATACAGAGAAGTTCACTGCACTAGGGTAAAATCAGTTTTTTTCATTGGCTTTTCATTGGCTGTATAGAATCAAAGGATATAGCACAGTGCTGGACACATGATAGGATCTCTTTATATATTTAGAGTGCAATAATGAATAAACAAAGTTGCAAACCCTATCAGTTTGGGCTATATTCATAAGTTACTTGGATTACTTGCTCTTTAAAAAATTCAGAATTGTCTTCCAGCACATACTAATTGGGAGATTTTACACAGAAACCTAATCTTACCCTTTCTTTTAAAATATAGGAAGATCTGGTAATGCTGGCAGCAATTAACTGGAGCTGAGCAACAACAGCTCCCTGCAGAACCAGCAGGTGCCACCTTGACCTGTTTTTACCTGCTTGGGGTTTGTAGGTGTCTGCACTAGTAAGCCTTGACCTAGAGGCACAGCTATAGTAATGGGAATTACAGGCCAGCAGGAGGGGAAGTGATGCCACAGAAGGCTTAAGAGAACTAATTAGGAGCAAAAGGGACTTCGATTTGCCACTCAACTCATATCACTTAAGCAGGGCTGGCTGTCTCACTCTGCTTCTTGTTGGGGATGCTCTGTAAACACAGCACCCAGTTAGAAGATGACTGACAAAGGTGAGAACAAGACTAATCACTGATAAAAGCTGAGCCATGGGCGCAAGTTGGCTCTTTGCAGGAGGTTATGACTGGCACAGCTGAAGAATGGAAACAGTTGTGGCATAACCAGAGCACAAGGTAGTGGATGGAAAGTGGAACAGCAGTCAGGAAAGAGTGCTAGTCCAATGCAGCTACCAACAAGCACTCTGACCAAGCAAGACCTTGCCGCCCCTCTCCTGAGTTCTTTATCTGGAACATGAGAGGACTGGAGTAGATTACCTTTACTTCTAGCTTTAGCCTAGCTTCCACGACCTTAGGAAATTAACAGCTGAAGCTGGAATGTTTAAGAGACCTGGCAAATTAGAGGCAACAGTGGGAAGGCTACTGGTTTTGACATAATTATTTAGATTTGTTGATTCCAAGTTTTCTGATTTTAAATCTGTGATTATCCTCTCTGAGCCGGTTGTAATACTATCTTTCCATTGCATATTAAGGAAATATTTTTTTTTTCCCACAAATTAGTAGGATTAACCAGATTTCTTTTGGATGTTGACCCTAATTGGGGGTAGAGGTGGGACTGTTTTTAAGAATTTCAGCACATTATTTGTATGTAAATGGTGCCTGTAATTGCCAAATGAAAAGTAGTCCCAGCAGGACCTCTTCATGAAAACACTTGGTTAACAGCTAGTTCACATTGTTAATGTTATTGAAAAGTAATACAATTGCTTTTTATTTTCAAATAATCTTAAATTCAGTCTCTTCATTTGTATGACTGGCATTCTCCGAACCCCTGTAAACAGAAATTTAACTCTTAACCCTTCTCACCACACATACCCACCCCTCCCCCGGAGAAAGTGTAACAATCTCCTGCAATTTTTTAATTTACCTCAGCCCTAAATTACTTTACAAAAATCCAGAAAAATAAACACATTAGTGTCTACCAAAGTCCTGACAAAATGAACATGTTAAACCTACACATTTTGCTTTGTAGGAGAAGACCACAGACCTTCATTTAGCAATTTTGGATTTTTCTTTTATACGTGATTATATCAAGGCTGTTCAGAGTTCAGCAGCACCACGGGAGGCTGCAAATGAGCAGGAGGAATAGGAAGCTGCTAGAGACAGCACTTTGAAAAGTCTGATAAGAAATTAAAGGCACCATGGCCAAGAGGGAGATAAAATAAAATCTGAACTCAGATAAGGAATTAGGAAAGCATAGCATTCTACTTCTTTTTAGAAAAGATATCTACATAACCCAATACCAAATCCTGGGAACTTACACCTTCATTCAAGGTTAGAACTTCAAGCCAAAAAGAAACAATGAAATTATGGCCAATTCCCTTACATCATCATTATCATAGTGGTAAGAGTTTACATTTATTAAGCTCTCTATGTGCTAAATGTCATGCTAAGTACTGTTTATCTCCTTCAATTTTCTTAATTAGTATGAGGTACATATTATCATTGCTATTTTATAGAGGAGTAAAATAAATCACAAAGAGGTTAAGTAACTTCCAGAAGTCACACAGTAAGGATGAAGGATATTATATACTGTACCAGATTCCGTTCTCTTAGCCACAACTCTGCTACTGTATTGTGTTAGAGAGAATCCAATTTTGAGTTCTATCGGTCTTTAAGTTTTATTCACTATTTTTAACAGCTGATATTAACCTACCACAGCATTCACCTGTTTTAAGTGTACAATTCAATGATTTTTAGTAAATCTACAGAATTACGCAACCATCACCACGATCGTGTTTTAAAATGCTTCCACCACCCAGATGTGCATTTTACATATATTTCAGATAAGTGAAAGCTTACGCTGTGAGGTCTTTTGTTATCTGGCTACCTTTGCTTAGCAATGTTTTTGACGTTCGACCAGGTCAAGTCATGGTTCAACCAGCATATATTAGTAGTTTGTTCCTTTTTATTGCTGAATAATATTCCATTGTATGGATATACCACACTGTTTAGCCATTCAACAGTTGGGCATTTGGATTGTTTCCATTTTTTACTACTAAGAATAATGCCGTTCTGAACATTTACTTTGAAGTCTTTGTGTTGCTTGTTTTCATTTCTCTTGCATAGCATCCTAGGTGTGGACTTGTGGGCTTGCAATGGTAATGCCTTGTTTAACTTTTTAGAGAACTAACAACCTGTTTCTTAAAGTGGCTGTACAACTTTACATACCCACCAGCATTGCACAAAGGTTTCAGTTTCCCACATCCTCAACAATATTACTTGCTTTGTCTTTTTGCTTATAACCATTCTAATGGGTGTGAAGTAGATTGTGGTCGTCCCTACAGACTAATGACATGGAGCATATTTTTACGTGATTATTCAAATCTTTTGCCAGTATTTGTTTGGGTTGTCTATTACTGAATTGTAAAGTGCTTTCTTCTGATATAAGTCCTTTATCAAACAAGTGATTTAAAAATATTTTCCCCAGTCTGATTCGTCTTTCATTTAGTTTTTTAGAAGTGTAAATGTTTTAAGTTTGGTCAATTTATCCATTTTTTTCTTCTATGAATCATGATTTTGGGGTCATATCTAAAACCTCTGTTTAACCCACGGTCATGAATTTTCTTCTTCTAAAAGTTTTATACCTTTGACTCTTACATTTAAGTTTGTGATCCATTTTGAATTAATTTTTGCATACGATATAGGGTAAGAGTCTAAAGTAATTTGTTCCTACTAATTTGCCAAAATTTACAATTTCATGCCCCTAAGACATTATGAAAATTTTAATACATAAAAGCTGAAAAAATTATGCAGTGAACACCCATCTTACAATTGTTAACATTTGCTGTACTCACTTTATCACATACCTATCCATCTGTACAGCCAATTAGTTCATCTTATTTTTTAATGCATTTCAAAAGTAAGCTGAAGTATGTAACATTAGAGTTCAATATTGTTTATTTTTTAAGGTAAAATTTACATACAGCGTGTTTCACTCACTAAACATCATGGGTGTCACAGAGGTTAAAAACGATAGTTCTCCACTGTGCGTGGAGGGAATAGGCAATAACCAATCTAGGCTTCCATTCTGCAAAGAGAGACCAGAACCTTCTCAGCTGCTCTTAGGAACACTAAGATGCTGCAGGAAAAGCCGGAATAATGCCTCACTGGTCAGGGGACATGAGATTATGCAAATCTTGCTCTCCTACTGCCTTTCTGTAGAACTTTAAGAGACTCAGGTGTAGAAGAGAAGACCGGTTGTCTCTAAGGTTCTTTCCAACTTTCTCCTTTCTATTTGCACCTATGACTGGAATGGAAGAGAATGCTATATAGTACGATCCAAGTCACAAAAGAGGTTCTTTTTGCTGTAACCTGTTACCTTCCGTGATTTTTTTTTTTAAGCCCAGACATAACAGACATCTCTGCTTGTACTCCCATTGCACAGAAGTGAACTGCTATTGACAAGCCTAGTTTTCATTAATTCTCCTTGTCCGCCAGAGTCAATCCACCTCCTTAAAGCTTCCGAACGCTTTTTCCTTCTGAAGTGCTTTGTCACTCCACTCAGGCCTTACCTGCGGCAGCTGCCTCTCTCCCTGACTCATGTGGACCTGCTTCTCTCAGTCTCCCGTTTGATGCACTAACCTAAGCCTTCCTTTTCTGGCTTCATTTCTTGGTTTCAGAAATCCCATTCCTTTTCCTGGGATGATCTCTTGACAGATGGATCACTCACCTACCTACCTCCTCACCTACATGTGTACAGACCTAGGATCAACACAGTAGCATTTCCAAATGAAGACTATTTGGTGAGCCCACCATAGCTAAAAAAAAGTCACTTCATCTCACTTACCAGTTGGAGCTGATCCAAAGTCATATACAGCACCAACAATGCTATGCGACAACATGTACCTAAAGTCTACAAATGTTTTTCCCTTTTTGAGGGGCTTAAAAAGCCTCTTCATTAAACAAAATTTGGACATTTCACTCCAGTCTGAAATTGCTCCAATGGATCAAGCATAATTTTCTAGCAATTTAGGAGCATGGCCTTTGGTCTAGAGCAGCCCTGTCTAATATGGTAGCCACGAGCCACAGATGACTATTGAGCAGTGGAAATGTGGCTCTGAAGAATTGAGAAATACTGTAAGTGTAAAATGCATGCTGAATTTTAAAGATATAGTACAAAAAATGTAAAATATGTCAGTGTTTAGTATTGACCACATGTTGAAATATTTCGGATACAGTAAGTTAAATGAAATTATTAAAAGTGGTTTCATTTGTGTCTGTACTTCTCAGTGTGACTGCTAGAAAATTTTAAATCACATATTTGACTCACTTCACACTTGTATTGGACAGCATAGGGTCGATGGCATTTTAAAAGAGTCTTTTTCAAAATAGTTTGTCCTTGTTTACTTCAACTTTAACATCTCCTGTCTAAAACCAACAGAACTAGTGTTTCAGAAATGCCTCTTACAGAAAGTAAGGTATTTTCCGCCTGCTAGGTTACTAGGTTTTCCCCCTACTAATTGAACGATTAGTTTCAAATGGCTCCTTCTGTCTTTCCAATCAGCTTTCTAAAGCCAAATAACATGTATCTCCATAATGCTACACTTGGTAGCTGGGTCCACCTTGCAAAGCCAAGGTATTATATTCACTTTAGGAGACTGGACAACAAATCTGAAGTGTCATAGACACAAATCAGTGAATTATATTTGTAACATGCATGTGGTTAAGACAGACTAGTAGTATCTGTTAGTACTGAGATTATCACATCATTGTAGCCACCATACAGTAGGCCCTCTTTATCTGCGGGTTCCACATCTGTGGATTCTACCAACAGCAGATCAAAAATATTTGAAAAAATGATGGACGGTTGTATCCGTACCAGACATGCATGGGCTTTTTTGTCATTAGTCCTAAATGATACAGTATAACAACTATTTACATAGCATTTACATTGTATTATATATAACTAATCTGGAGGTGATTTAAATTATATGAGGATGTGCACACATTATGTGCAAATACCACAGCACTTTATATCAGGGACTCACGCATCTGTGAATTTTGGTAACTGCGGGGCTCCTGGAACCAATTTCCCATGGATATTGAGGGATGACTATATTTTACTCGTAATTGGTAGAAGGTGTTCTGGGTGCCAATTCCAGAGTTTCCTTGCCTTCTCCCACAAGCAGGGTGAGGCCCATTTGAGAAGGCACAGCTGTCCGCCCTCCAATCACCCTGCAGCAACTCCCACCTTCGAATCTTTGAATCTAGGACCCATTTGTCACGAGATGTCACAGGAAGTCCCTGGAAAATGTTATTAGTCAAGAGACTTGGCTGTATCAATAACGCAAAAATCACTTGAGCATTCTGTGTCTCAGATCCCTGAGCTATAATAAAACATGTTGGGGCATACAGAGGGTCCAGTGGCACAGGATTTGGGATTTTGGCATCTCAGATCCCTTCTCTTTCTAATGTTGTTTAAGCAGTGCCATGGACTACATGATTGATTCCATGTGTGATTGGGACTAGCCATGCCCATCTCCCTGTGGTACGGCTTACTTCCACATCTGGAGGACTTGTATTTCCATTGTATAGAAATGACAACAGACAAGCTGGCCTTAGATAGAAATAGAATATTTTAGAAATTAAGTTCTAAGACATAGTGAATAAATTCAGAATGTTAGCGAATAGTACTGGAGTACGGTTTTAGATTGGACATCACTATTCTCTTATGTTGCTTTTAGATTTATGAATTATTAATCTATATCATTAAAATTCATCTTGATACATCTTTCTCCAAAATGTTGAAAATACAGGACCATAAAGATGAATATTCATTACCAGCTTAATTTTTATGTTGACTGCTGAACAGATTCAGATGAGTGCATCATTTTACTTTAAGACATGATTTCGTTTTGATGGAAGAAATCTTGGCATTTGGTTGTCCACTAATTGGGACAGACCACAAGTAGGAAGCCACTTTTTGTAAATGGTATTTTCTGATAGATATTAATTTCAATCCTGCTGTTATAGAAATACACAAATTCTTTCTGAAAGTGTATTTTCCACTCTGTCCTTGAGTTGAGAGACACGTTAGCTTTGTTTCTGTATTTACTGCTATAGGTGATCTAACAAAAAGAAAAAGAGGAATATATCACTGCTTACATTTGTTGTGTCGCTATGGTTGCCTGTAAATTGAAGGAAATACCAGTGGGAGAACCATCTGTTAAGCAAAGAATCACTACCTTGTGTGTGTATTGTCACTTCAGATGATCATGGGTCACATTTAGAGGTGATATATATACCTGTATGAGATAATTTTCCTATCTTCCAATCTCTTGCATGAATTGAGAAATTTAATGAGTTACTCATTGAAAACATTTTTCTTAGAGACAGACGCAGAGAAATACCAAAACCATTATAATAGATTCAAATTCTTTATAACTCCCTTATCTATAGGGTAGTTATTGAAAACACTCATAGAAATACTAATTTTACTAATAGATGGAATGTCAGATACAACTTTTAATCATATAGAAAGATTTTCTCTTCCCCGAAGTAGTGGCTTCTTCTATTTAAATCCTCCCAGTGACAGCAGTTCATTTCCCTGTGCCCTGGTTATATTTTTATGTTCCTATGATTATTATAAGATTCTCTATGTTAAAGTGAATTGTGCCTTCCTATAACTCAGACCCACTGGCCAGCCATGATAGCCCAATTCATCTTATATCTAACAGATCCCCAAATATTTGAAGATACCAAATAATAAGCACCACTAAGATTTTACCATGTATCAGGTACTATGTTGTCTGTTATGTGTATTATTTAATTTATTCTTCATAACAGTACAAAGAAATAGGTACATGAATCCTCCCTTTATAGCAGAACAAATGGAGGTATAGAGAGGTTCCCTAACTCACCCAAGATCAAATAGATAATAAATACAAGTAGGATTTGCACCCTTATATGCCAACACTGGAGAGCTCGCGGACACTATTATAGAGCTATGTTTTCTCCCTGCCTCATTCCCCCAATTCCCAAATTTCAGGCAACTCTCCCTCTATCTGTAGGATATTTAAGCAATCATGGGGCATGGAAAAGACACTCAAGCAATATTTGTTTAGTGAATATGTACACAAGCAAATGTTACTAAAAATGGTTCTGCGTTCCCATGTTCATGCTTTTTAGCATTCTGGAATGTCATCTTCTAGGCCCGGAGAATAGAACTTCTTTAAAGCAACCCTATTTAGTGTGTTTTCACCAATCTTAAAATTCATGTCTTCTTATATCAGAGTCCTAAACCTTTTAGAGGGAGTATTACAGGATGCTTTGGAAATCTAATGAAAACTGTTGACTCTCTTCCCAGGAGAGCGCCCACAAATATTTTAACCCACAACTTGGCACATTCATGTATCCTGTGATGCTATCTGTGAAGGAACAATATGATCCAAGTTTATTCAAAATTTTCCAATGTAAGATGCTACTACTTAATAGCAAAAGCAGATAAATAAAAACTAGGTTACTGTTTGACATTAGGTAACATTTATGCTTGATCCCAAACCATGGGACTATTTCTCTTCTATCTTTTCCCAAATATGCATCAGAAATGGGTTGTTTCTAGGGTTTTCCTTCAGACATGTCAGCTCATTCTAGGTTTAGTATCCCCAAAGTTATTAAATGTTTGTACCACTTATTTGTATATCTTAGTAAAAAGATCCTTTTTTGATTTTACACAACTCTTCTTCCTTTATAATTAGACAAACTAAATAATCCTGTCAATGTCATTTACTGGGAGGTCTGTTGGTTCAATTCTTAAGAATTCTAACTCTTTTAACACTGAATGTTACAGCTGTGAACAAAGCCAAATAACATTTCTTCCAAGAGAGAAGATGGTTTTATCCTAGAGATACTTTTAATTATTAAGCAGTCCAACTTAATTCATCATTAGTGCCCATAATGAAACACAATAAGGCAATTTAGACGGAATGGAGCAGAGGTGCTATAAAATAAAATATGAAGTCATAACATTTATCACAGCTTGCCGAAGAGAAATTTATTCTGCTGGAAGTAATGGTTTTAGACATAAAATTTGAGCTGCTTAAGAACTTATGTTGGGCCTGTGGCAGAAACTGGTTAGTGTGCACAAAACCAAGTTCCTTTTCCCTCTGTGCACACAGACCACCAGCCTCTCTTGTGGTTAGTTGTAGCCACAAAACTGAGTTCTAGCCAGTGTAATGGAGCAGAAGTGATATATGCCATCTTGGGGTCCCCACATAAAATCTTCTCTCTCAACTTTCCATAGTCTCCTCTGCATCTGGTTGGCTGTCATGAAGAAGAATCCCATGGGAGCCTGGGACTTGTGCATTTAAAAATGTAGGGTTAAAAAAATGGAAGGAAATGGAGTGTCTGAATTCAAGATTGTAAAAGAGCTGTTAGATCAGGTGCACTCAAGTTAGACGAGTAACAAACTTTTCTTATACTAAGCTGCAGAGATATTGGGCTGGGGAGTGTCTGTTACAAGAGCCAGCATTATTTTAACTAACATAGCTCCCCCTTTGTAAGCACAGATATTCATGGGTCCTCAAAAATTGCAAAGCATATTATATTTACTCTGTATTTATCAGGACGTTTCGTCCAGCTATTATTGTGTTTATCTTTAAACGAGTTTCCACTCAAGAGTTTCATTATTAGAGAGTTTAGGGTAAAAAGCGCTAGACATTAGTGTTAGGGGGACTGGACCTGAGTGGGAAAACCGTAAAAGTTACTTGTAAGTCTTTAAAGAGATAGCGGAAAGCCAAATACAATTTAATGTTTTCACCAGCACCCCCTCCTAAGTTTCTAGGCTTAGGTAGAACAATTTTTCAATTTAAAATTACAGTTAGCTTATTGAAAATGGAAACAATATGGTAGAGTAAAAAAAGGAAGAGTCAGACTGCCTGAGGTTCAAATTCTTTGCCAAAAATGGGAATAGAAAGATCCAGACTCACATGGTTGCTATGAGAATTAAAGAAAATGGCAAAACACTTAGTATGCAGGAGCTTTTCAATAATCCCTACCTAGAACAATTGAAAGCAGTCTTTTTTACTTCTATGACACAAATATTTTAGGAAAAGATACATAGAAATTTGACACTTTACTATGGAGAATACATACACATATAGACATGCATATTAATTACTCAGCAAATATAGGCATTTATGCTAACAAGCAATATATACATTATTTAAGTCCTATGTCCTACAAAAATCACACATCAAAAATAAGAGGTGACAGGAAAAAAAAAAAAAAAACAGGTCAGGGTAGACCACCCAAAATGGATGAACCTCACACCCAGAGCACAAAAATAATCTTAATTTTAAAACTGGCACAGTTCAAAGACAGGATGAATCCCTAGTAAATAAAACCATAACACATAAAAGGACTTTAACTTACAAACAACCAACAACAACAAAAAGAGCTGGCTTGTTGGAAGTAGGTTAAAGAAGAAAAGCTGAGTCTTGAAGACAAGGTAATACAAAAAGATGAAAAAAACTATTAATAGAATAGTGCTTCCAAGATGGACACCTTGTCACACTGAGTCATCAGAAAAACGCAGGAAACAGGTCTCATGTGTGTAACTCTGTTCCTTCATAGCTTGCCGCATTCAGCTATGTCAATGAACTTTCATATGTTAAACATTAATGTGCTGGAAAAAACAAGATGACCCCATATTTTACTGACATCACTTCTCTATTTACTTATCATGGATGTGCTAATTCACATCACAGAAACACGTGTTATAGCGGAATATAGTAGGTGCTCAATAAATGTTTGTTGACTGAATGGATGGATAAGTGCATAGAAGTTCAGTGAAAACAAAAACAGGCAAGTGACAGAGCATAAAATCTGAAGCATAAATTCTGACTTGGGCCCTACTGTACAACTTATTGGCTTTTAACCTCTCAGAGATTTGGTTTCCTCCTCTGCAAAGAGGCCATCATAATAACTTGCTTCCCAGAGTTATCATAAAGAGGATTTTTTGAAAAATCCTGACACTTCTAATGCATTATACAAATGAGAGTTATCAATATTATTAATA
This sequence comes from Indri indri, assembly GCA_004363605.1. Taxonomy (NCBI): domain Eukaryota; kingdom Metazoa; phylum Chordata; class Mammalia; order Primates; family Indriidae; genus Indri; species Indri indri. The sequence goes on along the minus strand of RJWJ010019913.1, from coordinate 18,146 downwards.
GCATTCTTTTCTGCTGAAGTCCTCAGCAAATGAACACTTCACAGAAAGGATAGGATTCAGACCATGATGGGGACTTGCATACAGACAGTTAAAGGAGCTGGGAAGGTAGAAAGTATGGGTCGAGGCAGGGAAGTTGGAAAAAATAATTTTAAGTTTTACTCAATAGTCAACTAGATACATTAATGTTGGTGGTTCATAGAACTATTTAATAGAAAGGTAAGATGTGTACTAAGGGCCAGCACAGGGTAATGTGTTCCCTTTTTTTGCTTGTTTTTCCCTAGATCTTCTGTATGATGTGAATTAACTGTATGTTAGTCAAAAATACACAGAACTGCCTACGTCAAGAACTATTAATTTCAGAGCTACAAAGCCTTTAGTATATCACGCCAATTTACTCTCTATCCTTGACTTGCCCTCATTTTTGCTCCTTGGAAAAGCATTTCCAAACCAAAGCAGCTAAGTTTTGTTCATTATGTTGAACTCAGCCACATGCAAGAATTAGTCTTATCAATGCAAAGATCCAAATTGTTAAGGTTCCTGCTCCATTGATTTTCGTTGACTGAAGCTGTGGGTGTATTAGCTTTCAATGTACAGAGCATGTGGCAACTGCAATCTCTTCTAGTATAGATTTTACTGCTACATATTTTTAAGAAAATAGGTGTTTGGAAAAAACAAGTAACACCAAGATATTGTTTTTACACAGAGGTTATCTTTAACTTTAGGCAAGGTTTTAAAGGGAATTAAGGGAGAAAATGCCTTAAATCAATCACTCTGACAATGAAAATTCAAGTATACCTCCAGGAGACCAAATACCTTAACAAGGATCAGTACTTTTTCCCCACTGTCCCCCATCCAGAGGCTCAGGATGTGCTCTGGTACTGCGCTGACGGAACGCGTGGTGCCAGGACCCAGTCATGGTCCTAGGATAACAGGACCACCACTCAAATCCCAGGCTTCTCTGGGATGCTGGTAAAGGTGAAATCTCCTCACTCAGGGAACTCCCCTCAACCAAATAAGGTTTAAAATTACAGAGGGAACATTTCCTTGTACCTCTTATCCCTAAGAGCCAAACAGAAGAGTATTTCCTCGTCAAATAATTTTGGGAAAAATTGCTTGCTGAATACCTCTATTGGCGACACACAAGTTTTGTGTGTATATTGAAGGTATGGATGGAAAGTAGCTGCTAAAAACAAATGTTTGTCTTTACTTCAGGCAGTGTTTACCAGATTCTTGCCCATTGAAACTTTCTTTTCAAATACAATTTATCTACCCTTCCCCCAAAGCACTTTGGGGGAAAAAGTGTTCAAAGGTTCTGTTTATTCAGGAGAAAAGCAAATTTCTTAAGCTGACTACATACGCCATCCTGTATTCTTACTACTCACCTTCCTCCAGGCATGCTAACCACGCTTCCTCTCAGCTTCTCTGGCCCATTTTACTAAGTACAGGGGATGCTTTTGAGTTTTTTAGCTTAACCGCTGAGCATTTAACAAATATACCTATTGCTCCCTTTTTGAAACTTGTATTTTCTTGGCTTTGTCCTACATCGCTTTAGCTCTTCCCTCTTAGTTGTCTTACATCTCTTTCCTAGCCCAGTACTGATAAAAGACTGCCCCTAGCCCAGTAGCATCAGCATTACCAGGGTAATTGTAAGAAATGCAGAATTTCAGCTCTTATTTCAGACCTACTGTATCAGATTACTGGAATATGGAATAAAAATTTTGTTTTTAACAATCCATCTATGTGATTCTGATGCTAAAGTTTGAGAACTAAGGCTATAGCCCTTAAATATTCTTGTTGTTCCGGGGCTTATCCAGGGCTCTTTTCTCCTGGCTTCAACTGCCATCAACATTACAGCCAGGCATGGTGGCTCATGCTTATTAATCCCAGCACTTTGGGAGACTGAAGAGGGAGGATCATTTGAGGCCAGGAGTTTGAGATCCTGTTACTACAAAATTAGCCAGGTGTGGTAGTGCACACCTACGGTCCTAGCTACTTGGGAGGCTGAGGCAGGAGGATCATTTGAGCCCAGGAATTTGAGGTTGAAATGAGTATGGTCACACCACTGCACTCTAGCCAGACAAAAGAATGAGACACTGTTTCTAAACAAACACACAAAATTTTTATATATGTATAAAAATTCTAGTGCCTAGCACAGTACCTATGGAATGATGAGTGCTACGTAAATATTGGCTGATTAAATGAACAAATAATCCAAGTCTACATCCCCAGCCCAGGCCCCAATATTCCTACTGGATACCTACATTTGACTGTCTTTCTCACTTCTCAAATTCACCCTCATTCTCTTTCTTCTCTTAACTCAATTCAACAATAATAATTAACACTGAATGTTATTTCTGTGCTCCAGGCTTCTTGTAAATTGTCTCACATGATTAGCGTGGCTCTAAAGATAGGAATCTTGAAGATTAGAGAGTTAATCTTCCCAAGATCATAAAGCTAATAAAGGGCAGAATTCCAATTCACATTCAGGTATTTCTGATCCAACAATCTCAACTATAATGTCTTTAAGTGGTGCTCTGTGACTTGGGTCGTTTGTTATACCATTTTTGCCTAAGCCAAAAATCTGATGCATTCTGAATTTTCATCCTGCCTGTATCTGTTATATCCAGTGAATCCAAACATTAGGATCCATCTACTCCTCTCTAAACCCACTGCCATCATTTTAGCCCAAAGCTCCAATATTTCTATAGAACCTCACATACTCTCCCTACTAGACACTCTCTACCCTCCTGTTGCCCCAGCTACTAGCCACAGCAGGCTATTTTTTTTTTTTAATTTCAGGGTATTATGAGAGCACAAACATTATGGATACATTAAATGCAAATGTGACCACAGACTCCCTCCTCCCCTTCCTACCCCAGCGTAAAACTCATCAACACTCACCGCTGGCCAAAAGGTCCAAATCCTTCCCAATGGTCTTCAAGGCCCTTTTTCTCCTGCTCCTTTCCACAATTTACCATGTGTTCATCCATCTCTGTCTATACCCTATGCCCAATTTTTTTCAGTTCTTTGAACACAGCAGGCCCCCACTGGCTTCCAGGACTTTGCATATTCTTATTACTGTCACTGTCTCTCCCTGGCTAATTTTATACTCAGGTGAGGAGTCACCTTCTCTGAGATTCTCCCTGTCTAGACTAGATCCTCATGCTTATGGGATGTTTCCACATTCATTCTTTTGGTCTAATATTTTGTTGAGTAGCATGCATTTTCTGAGAGGAACTCAGACCCCACTTCTGTATCCCAGGGCTTACCTTAATGCCTTGCACACAGCAGACTTGATCAAAGAGTTCATTGTCTTGTCTAGTTTAGACAAGGAAATCAACAATTAAAACATCAAGTCTTAAGTGCTTTGATAAGGGAAATATGACTATGGTAAAAAGCCAGGATTGCATTTGGCTGCAAGTAACAAAAATCTGACTAAATACTAAAGATATTCATCAAATTCATGTAAGTCTGATGAGAAACATCCTTGGCTAGTGCAGCTGCTCAGAGATGCGTCCAAAGAACCAGGCTCTATTTATGCCTGTGATTAACCATCCTTATTGTGTGGTGTTGTTTCCCATCCTTGCTGCCTCACTCAAGATGATTGCTGCATCTCCAGGTTTGAAGCCTGTGCAGCAAGTGAGAAGAAGAAAAGAAGAGCAATGGACAAAATGCTTGCAAGCTCGAACCATCCTTTTTTTTTTTAATCAGAAAAGGAGAAGCTCGTCCAAAAGGCCCACTTAGTAATCTCCCCCAAGTGTTTCATTGGCCATAACCCCTAGAAAGGAATGAGTCAACCCATCAATACTGAGTACTATCACCATTGTCACTGGAGCAGAAAGTTGAGGAGAGTAAGAAAAGATGTGGTCAGATGCAAAAAGCAAGCAGAGATATTTTCATGTTGTGTTAAAAGGATGCAGTTAGCCTTGTGACGATGAGTAAAATGAAATAATTGGGTTTGATTTGTAGAAAACTCATTTTTACTACCACTGTCATCACATCTGAACCTACAAAATCAGGAACCTCCCACCCCCATCACCACCACCAGGGTCCAGTGTAAGGAAGAGATGGCTACCTACTCTACCATCCATGAAATGAATCACAGATTCACCTTCTCTAGCCCTGTGGTAGAGGCATTGATTAAATTTTTTTTTTAACCAAATAAAGACACTTTAAGAAAATAAACCGAAGCCATAGAAGAATGACCCATGACTCTAAAAGTATAAAAAGCAACACAAAATGGACAAAATATCAGCTATATGCCAGACATGTTCATATACTGTGGCAGCCGCGAGGCTGTATCTCAGACGTCCAGCTACAGAGGCAGTTATCCTTAAGGGCCCCACTGCACTCTTCCTGCTCTCCTGCAATTGAGGGCAGACTCGCTTTACTGCAGTCTGATTATCTTCTCTGGCTTCCTCACCCATTTTTTCATAGGCTTTTCCCCAAAAATGTCCTTGCACATTTTATTGCCCCATCTTGGTGTCTGCTTCTCAGACTGTTCAGACTGACATAGATATTATATCATTTAATCAAAATAATCTTATGAAACCAACAGTAACTTTCCCATTTTGAGAGAAAGAGTTAGAAGTTAAAGAACTTGCTCAATTGTAGACCCGTTTGGTTAGTGAGCCAGAATGAAAAATCTGACAATTTTTTTGTCGTTTTTAAAATTAGCATTTGATTTTCTCCCACCTTAAGGAGAAAGTCTGATTCTGCAAGACACAGGGGGAAACCAAGGTCAATTTTAAAATCAGACTTCATATATGACCTAGTGGTAGCATTCCTTCAGCAATGTGGTTGTTACTTTTAGGGTTTATGTGACTTCTACCTCAATAGACTAAAAGACATATCTCATTAAAACTCTGTTATAATGGTAAATGTGTGGGTGTGTTTTCCTTAAAGTAATTAAGTTAAAGGCTTCTTTTAAAAATGTATGAATATATTTCAGTATCTTCATGTTACTGTACACAAAATATTTATATTTCTCTAAATATGCTCCCTTTACTGGCCATGATCAATATTTATCAGACATGATACATTCCACTTGAGTTATCAAGATCTTAAAGCTGTACAGACCCCACGCTGGGTATTGGCCAGGATCCGGAAGGCATGAGACAGCAGTCTTCTCAACATGTCATTTGCATAATCCCTTAAATACACCTTTGAAGGACCATGCACCCCCTTTCATATTAAGCTGACATCTGAAAACCTTTAGCATAAGTTTTAGTTGAAAATATAAAATATTTATAATTATAAATATCCAAGAAGTGCAAATATATTGTGATTATGTTACAAATGTAAAGGGAAACTTTAAAAATGTATTTAATAGATGTAAATACTAGAGAAATTTCATACTTTTGTGTTTCAGTTTCAAATACATGGACAAGCTCTTATCTAATAATTGACAAGTTTATGTTGTTACTTTTGGTTACCACCGGCTTTAGTGACTACATGCTTACATTTTTATTTTTAAAATCCCTATATGAATTGGGTGCAATGGTATATTCCTGTCATCCCAGCGACTCAGGAGGCTGAGGTGAGAGGATCACTCGAGCCCTAGAGTTTGAGGCCCACTTGGGCAAGACAGTGAGACTTCATCTCATAAATAAATAAAATCCCCATAGGTTTGAGTTTGTCCTATTGTTCTCCTTTCAGACAGGGGCCCCACAATAATGCCCTGTCATTCAATCTACTTTTTATTTTCTTTGAAAAAATTAATTTAATTGGCTTGCATCCACACCCATAATATGCCTGGGCTCCTTTAACGTCCCACCATGCATCAGCAATCGCAGTTCCCGGTTTCCTAGGAAAGGACATAGTCTTTGAAGTTGTCATGTGGCTGATCAGTGCAACAATATTTAGATCCTTTTCTTTCCTTTGTCATGTCATCCGCCATCAACTCAGTTTACACCAAGAGTTGTAAACCTAAGCAGAGTACTTAACAGAGCATATTTAAATTCCCACTAGTGGAAGGAAGACACCAAAAAATGAGACTGGAACATATTTTAGTCTTGGTTGGGTTATGCGAAACCTACCATATTGTTTTCCAATACCGGATCAGTGAACCTTGCATTTTGAATTATGTAAATGAATTATAGTTATTAAAAAACCCAAGAGTTATCCTTTCATATTCCTGTTACAATCACCCAACTTTTCCCTATAATTTTATTATAACATCACTTTCATGGTATCACTGTTCAAACTAAGTGTGCTACTTTGCTCAAATTAGACACGCTGTGGGGAGGGGGGGACAAGGGCAACATACGTAACCTAAACATCTGTACCCCCATAATATGCTGAAATTAAAAAAAAATTAGACATGCTTAGCAACATTTTTAGGAACTAAAATTGTGCTTAAATGCATTTACATCAGCCCTCTCATCCCATCTTTAGAGAAATAGGCAAACAACTCTATCGCGCCAGTTTTCAAAAAACATTTTTTAAAGAAAGCTTTGGCAAATTAGATAATTATTAAGCAAAACAATACGGTGCCCAACATGATGCATTAACAGTTTCTAACGTTATTGAACCAAATGACAAGAGAGGCACTTTGTTCTTACTTACTTGGCAGACAATTATTCTTTGCTCCGGCAATGCTTCATGCGCATACTTCCAAGGAAGACTCATGAATGCAAAGGTTCATTAAGGGAATGAGAGAATCGATTGTAAAATGGAAAAGGCCGGGCAAGGTCATATTTCAAAGAGATGAATATGGTACACTCCATTATGTTGTAATCAGCCTCTCTCTTTCATTCCACAAAGTGTAATAGTTTATCCTAATTTTTAAAAAAAGGAAAAACAGTTCGTGCAGCCTTCTGACCACCTTCGTCCTAAAGCCAGGGGAGGAGTCACATGTGCTGCAGGCATTTTCCATTTACCATGGTCCTTGGAGTCCACTGATGTTACTGACCATTTTTCTCCTTAATAAGAAAAACATTCAAATGCTACTATTATTGCTGCCCTGGCAAACCACACTTAATAGATGGGACTTGCCCTGTACATGACACTTACGACATCAATCAAGACTGAATTTTATTTCAATTTATTATGGTTGCTGTCCAAATGAAAAAATGCTTATATCGTAAAAATGTCTTGCAATATAAATGTGCCAATGATGTAATCACAGATTTGAGGCAAAAAAAAAAAAAAAAAAATCCTGATTTGGGTTAAACATTTGCCTATCCTTTCTCCTAAATTTTTCATTGAAGTTAAACATAACAAAATAATGGGACCATTAAGAGGTGATGTTGGTACAAAGCAGAAGTCACATGTTAAATATTTTATATCTTTATGAGGGAGTTTTATTATATTTTCCTTAAGAAGGGAGTTGATATTTCCAAATGATCTGGGATAAATGACTTTAATTTCACTTTCATTGAAGGCTCATCTGCAATTTTTTTCCCCTCGAAACAACCATTCATCAGGGGAACAACACTACCCAGCTTATTAGTCTGGAATTTATCCTTGGCCACAGCTGTTGGCCGACAGAAGCTCTTCTGGGTCCTACCCAGTTCCCACTAGGCTTTTGTCCTCAAGTGAGGGAGAAAGACAAATGTCAAGAGATGCTTTTCACCAGCAGCAAAGAAAATCATATAATGTTCAGCCTCTCCCATGACTGATAGGTGACTGAACCTTTCTACAGACAGCCTAGTAGGTTTCTCCAGAAGCTAGAAGGTCCGGGAAATAGTTAAGTATTTACTCCAGGCTGCCAAATCTGCTCTTCCAGTGGTTCTCAAGCCCGTGAGCATGCCTCAGACTCACCCAGAAGTCTTTACTCTCTCCATTACAGAAGGTAAGGCCAGCTCCATGCATGTGTGACCTATGCAGTCACATAGGGCCCATGCTTTAAAGGGCCCCATGCACGGTTTAATGTTCTGCTATTGTCTTGAAATTTTTAATGATTTTTGAAAGAGAGGCTATACATTTTTATTTTGCAATGGGCCTCAAAAATTAAGTTGCTGGTCCTGACAGAAGATTTGGGGCAGGGTCTAAGAACTGCATTTCTAACAAGATCCCAGGTCATCCTACTTGCTGCCAGTCTGGGGACAACACCGGAAACTATGTGCCAGACACTAGAAAACTGAACACTTGATTTTCCAAGCCACTTTCAAGCAAGAGGTGGTCATGAAACGATTTTGGCCAATGAGTTTAAATAGGTTACTGAAACAGGCCCTCTATTCCACAATAAAAATACAACCCTTCCAAAAAGTAGATTTTCTATCCTTTCTGTCTAGAATTCAATGTGAGGCCTGGCAGTGAAGCAGCCATATTGCAACAACGAGTACAAAAGCCAAATGTTAAAAAGGTTAGCACAAAATGCTAAATGCTGCTACCGTAGTAGGGGATTCTGGGACTAATATATCCACTTTTAGGGGAAGGAGGAATTTCTAGAAAATAGACCTCATCAAAATAAGAAATCTATGTACTACAACTGTTATATAAAAAAGAAAAGTAGAAGAAAAGCACTCCCCCAAAATCCTTACCAAAACAAAAATACTGCTAACGTGGGCATTGTGCCTTCCAATATTTATCGTATAGTTATTTTTTAGACATTGCTGTAATCATACTATGTAATTATACTACATACAAAATTTTGTATCTTGATGTAATCATAGTAACACATACTAAAGCCATTGTCTAGTCATACCAATCATTTCAATGGTGATAATTCCCGGAAATTGTTCCTGCTTTAGCATGCTCTCACTGCTGGCAACCAGCCTGTGAGTGGGGTCCAAGAGGCAGCAATGCCCCAGTGCAGCGATGGAGCAAAGTTACAGAAATGTCTAGGGGGCCAGTTAGCCAAGCAACACAGTGGGGACTAAAACTCTGGTCTTGACTCCTCCATTCCAAAGTGAAAAAGAACCTACTTTCAAGATCATAGAATGCCAAATAAACCATGAGGTCTAAAGTCTTTATTTCCTCCATTTGTCCAATGAGAGAAATTGGAATAATTTTTTTTTTTTAAGGTCCATTTTGCTTTCTCTTACTTCTAAGAGATGCCTGTGGGAAAATACAAAGGTCCCATAACGAATAGGTTTTGGATGGCTGAATTCGGCACATTTCTTTTTGGCCATTCACAATGCAAATTAGCAAAGTAAAGGTTCTTAGACACATTGAAGTTTTGTTTAAACCAAAATTTGCCAAACTTATGACGAAACAACACTTTCTTCAAGAAAAAACATTCACAGCCCTCACAACATTGTGTTCTATGGAAAATATTGTGATCTTCTCTGAACAAAAATCCCTGTGGTTCTAAGATTTTTATTGAGTATAAAAGCAACGGAAGACCCAGTAAAAGAATGATAACCACATAAAGTTATTATTGTATCAAGTATTAATCTTATACTCAATATTTGAACTAAATGTTTATAGTTTTTTTTATAGTTTTCTATCTTTTATATACTTTTATAGTTTACAGTTATGGCATTTGCAAGGAAGAAACTTGGTCACTTCAAAGCGATGAAATTTTTATTTAAATGGAGGATATTTAAATCCAAGAGCAATTTCCTCTTTTAAAAAAGCATAATTCAGACAGAAGAAATTTCTTTTGAAAGAGTCACAATCAAAAACCACACATGCTGTCCAAAATTAATAGCCCTAACTTGAGATGCAGAAATCACCCCTGAGCATTTCACTCCATACATTTATTTTATTATTAGGTTTTTCAGCAAAGTTCATTTTGGTCACATTTAATTGAGTTAAACAGCTATGCCTAAGGTTAGAAATTATGAAATGATAGATACAGACAACTCCCCAAAATGGCAATGCCCTGCTTTATAAAGGAGGAAAGACAGGACATGATGCCGGCTTTACGCGTTTATTTAATTAGCAGCAGTCTAATTCAGACATAAGTGTCAGAGACAGACTTCTGTGATGCCAAATCAGACAGCCTCTGACTTCCAGTTGTTTTCTGTGAGCTAGACTCACTGACAATGGCTTTCCATTCAGACAAATCAAGACGTGTTATTTTCCTGAAAGCCTGACCCCCAGTTGGATGTGAGGGGTTAACTTCTGGGCAAGCTCAACATATGCGTTACTGTTCTAGTTCCGTTACCGTGACAGCTCAAGTCTCGGTATGAAACATACCTCAAATAGGTTTATTTTTCCACTGTAGTGGTGTATACTACCCCATTTCAAGTTCAGCCCTTCAAACAAGACCATCTAGACTATTCTAATAAGCTTTGGAGAAATACTGGAAAGAGGAATAGGAAGGGTATGTGTCATATACTTGACAGTGGTTTTTTAAATTATAGTAAAATATACAAAATTTACTTCTTTAACCAATTTTAAGCACATAGATCAGTAGCATTAAGCACACTCACAACTGTGCAATCACCGTTGTCTATCTCCTGACCTCATCATCCCAAACTAAAATGCTGCTCATTAAATAACTCCTAAACTTTATCATCCCAAACGGAAATTCTGTATCCATTAAATAACTCTTCTTTCTCCCATTCCACCAGCATGCGGTAACCATACTTCAACTTTGTCTCTTGAGGTCTGACAATTCGAGGTACCTCATAAGCAGAATCATGCAGTATTTTTCCTTTTGTGTCTGACTTATTTCACTTAGCACGATGTCAATAAGGCTCATCTATGTTGTAGCATGTATCAATTTCATTCCCATTTAAGGCTAAATAATATTCCATTATATGTTTGTACCACATCTTGTCCATGCATCCATCTGTGGACATCTGTTTCTACCTTAAGCTGTTGAGAATAATGCTGCCATGAATATGGGGTATATAAACATCTGTTTGAATCCCCACTTTTAATTCTTTCGGATATGTACTTAGTTGTGGAATTGCTGAATTATATGTTAGCTCTGTTTAATTTTTCGATGCACTGCCCTGTTTTCCACCACAGATATACCATTTTGTATTCCCAACAGCAATGCATAAGGATTCAAATTTCTCCACATCCTCACAAACACTTGCTATCTCTGTTTGTTTGGTGAAAACCATCCTTAAAGTGTTCACAGTATCTTTTTTAAAAGGCCCAATTGTAGGGAGCAAATTGGATGAAGATAGTATATGGAAAGAAAAAATGTGTAACTTTTACATTAATCCTTGAGTGCATTTTAAACAATACTTAGATAAATAAACCTTCTTTAATCTAGAGCAGTGGTTATCAAAGTGTGCTCTGTGGACCCAAATTCCAGGGCTCCACCCCAGACCTACTAAAGCAGAAACTCTAGGGGTAGGACCCACAAATCTGTTTTAACCTGCCCTCTAGGTGATTCTGATGTACAAAAAGTTTGGGAACCACTAATCCAGAGCTCAGGATTAATAAAAGCAACTCCAAATCTAACTGGGAGCTGCCTGTAATCTATTTAATAGATAGATTGACCAAATCTATTTTTATCCCACGTAGTTGATGAATTAGGTGTGTGATATTAGACAATCCACAAAGTTCTAAGCTTCAGTTTCTTCATCTGAACAAATGGAGATGATACTCACCATTTAAATGGTTGATTATATCAAATAATTCTTAGGAACACACTAAGCATATCACCTGCTAATCAATAGCCTTACTTTTTTAAATATCAGAAAGCATATTAAGTCCTATATGATTCATTTTTATCCTACATAACTTAGTAAAGCAAGTTATGTGGATAAATTAAAGTAGATAAATTAAGTCTATATCCCTGGCTAAAGCAAAGTGTCTCTCCACATAAGTTCTTCAACTCAATTTAAATGCCATTTCTTTTGAGAAATCTCACCTGACTCTCCTTTTATCTTATATACGTAACTCAAACCTCTGCTATAGCTTGTACCATATTTTGTCATATTGGCTACTGGTCTCCATGAGGGTGAATACTATATCTTCCTTATTTTTGTTTCTCTGACACCTAACACATAGTTGCCATATTGTGATTACTCTGCAATATGCTAAATAATTGAATTCTTTTTATTGGTATACTTTTAACATCACTAGCTAAAAGTCAACTGGCTAAATCATGGAACTTTCTGAATAATCATCAAAAATCACACTAAAACTATGATTGTTTTTGAGTTTTTGTAGTCACTAAAACTACAAGTGTTAAATACCTGAAACTACAGTGAAGTACACTACGGTAAACTGCACTAAAATACAATTATTCTTGAGCTTTTGTAGTCACTGGCTTGTTCAGAAAGGAAAGTATTATAAACATTCTTGGGAAAAATGCACATGACTACATGCATAATATCAATTGTACATTTGCAGGCATTTTTATTCCACGACGGTATGCTCTTTGAGGTGAAGAGCCACATCTTGCTCATCTTACATTCCATAGCGCCTTGCAGAGAGTGGGTTGTGGTCAAAAAATTAAAGCTATCAATAATGTCTTCAACATTCAAATGAATATTAAATAATCCATTTAAGTCTTCCTTTTATTCTTCTATTTTGAGATTTTTGTGTACTTAACAAAGCCATGTAACCAAATACAAAATGATCCTTCTTAACATGTCTTCCAGGGACTACCTCAATGTTTGTCAAGGTCAAGACAGCAAATTGGTAACAATCTCCCAACATGGTTTTGATATAAATTAATTACATCCTATCAATGAGAAACATTGGTGAAGTTGTCGATATGCAGGTGTCCCATCATTACTGGAGCTCATTTGAAGGATCCTTTGGGCAGATATGAAAGACTTTAGCCCCTGATAACTAAGCGTCACCCTGGTGTTATACATGTCTGGCACAGAAAACACATAGAATTCCCTTGAATTAGCTACTCCAAGTGTGGTCACTCTGAAGACTTGGAGAGTAACATCCTGAATGAAAAACAATTGCCAAGAGGTCACTTATAATATCAAATCCCATTGACAGCCCAATGGCAGGCAGGTTAAGGTGACTATTATTGCTTCGGAACTCTAACATCTATCCCTGTATTATCTTAGATCATTGACTGAATTTAACATGTTTGGAGTGTGCATCTTTTGTATTTCTTTAATGGCACACATTGTACATAAATGCATGCAGGAAAAAAATATATACAGAGATAAGGACTGCGCCTTACACAAAGAATTATACTCTAGATAAAATACTCTTGGGAATTTTCTTCACAAGTCTTTGGCAAAAATCTTAATTCCACAGTTCTTGAGTTCCAGGAGTAACTCAAGTAACTGACTTCGTTGAGAAGACAATGAATGTTTTGGTCATTCTTCCCACAAAATGCTCAGATAAATTCACATGAACCACATATCTTGCCTACTGATTGAGGTTGCAAAATTTAATTCAGATTGTTAAGTTGAAAATGCAGAGAACATATTTATTTTGTCTTAATTAATATGGCATCCCTCATAGGTCCTCTCCATCTTGGTGGTATAAGGAAACAACTGAGCAGTTTATACCATCAATTACAGTCCCCAATGATAGATTTAGCTCTCTTAGATAAAAATGTATCATCTCAGAAACAGCCCTCAGCCTCCTACCTCCCCAGCACATTCTCTTCCTAAAGGTGTGTCAGGTCTAGCACGGAGGGAAGGCCACCCACATTCCTCTTTTTTCTAAGATGACACTCAAGTGAATTGGAGAAAGGGCTTTCTACCTATCTCTGGGTGGATGAGTTGGGCCCTTTGTGGACAATGTCCTCCTTTATCTGGCTACTCCTGGCACTATAACATTGCCTGTTGGATATGCGGGGATGGCTTAACCCACCATCTGTCTTCACCACAAGTTCTTTCACCTTCACGGGTCTCACTGGGCCACCGCCGGGCCTGGGCCCAGTGTTCGCAGCAGCCCTTTGCTCTCACATGCCAGTGACCCCCTTTGGCAAACTCTCCGCCACTCTCTCCCACTGACTTCTGTGGGTGCAGCTCCAGAATCAAGTGTGATTCAAGAAAGTTGAACCTTAGAGGTATGCCCCAGGCTATGGATCAGCCTGGGAGATGGCTGTCCTCAGCTCCTTTATAGACAAAGTAGATGTTCCACCCTTCAATTCTTTCTGAACTTACCTACTCAAGAAGGTTTAACCACTTGGTTCCCCTGGATCACCCTATTTTTCATAGGCCATAAAATGGTTAGTCTTTTCTCTGGTATCCCCTGCATCTGTCAATGTTTGCCTGACTGCCCCCACCATCAGTGCCAATATTTTATTTAGCCACAGAAAGAAATTCTGATAAAAGGCAAATGTACAGTAAGCATTAACTATATACTTACAGGGATGGGGGTGGGTAAACAACAGGTAACATTTACTGGATGTTTATTATGTGCTGAGAATTGCATATGAAGCACTTAAAATAGTATCTCATAGTACGACTAACTTAAAGGGACCTATTATTCTTCACATTTGGGAGATGGAAAAACTGAAGCACAAGGATACTAAGTAACTTGCCCACAGCCACTCGGCTAGTAAATGGAACAGAAAAGCTTCCAGTGCACACAATCAGGGCTCTAGAACTCATGCTGGTAACTGGATACCAGTTGAAGCTGAATGATTCATAGCTAAGCTTGGAGGATGATCTAAATGAAAGATAGAAACATATATAGATAGTGACTTCAAAGGCAAATCATGACATCTCAAAAACTAAAATTTACGGTCCTTAGTAGGATTACTTTTTACATTCAGGAATTCATTTGCTTAAAGTCAAATTTTATGGGCTGCATTGATCACAACTTTCTAGGCAGATTTAAATGCACTGAACTTTTCCACGTTCATGTTAACCTTTGTGCTACTTTATTCACAAATGTTGTACCATGGTTTACCAGGCTGCTAATGGGTGTCTATCCAATAATATCCCTTATCGTCCCCATATTACAGATGACAAAATGGAGGCTTAAGAAAGAAATTTGTCCAAGGTCACACATCTGATGAGTAAACTCAAACTCAAACCAAATCTGTCTGATTCCAGAGGCCCCGCTCACAGGTCACACGATACTGGCCAGTCATTTAGGAAGCATGTACCCAGACAACTGTCCAGGAAGAGACAGAACAGAGACCCCTCTATTCAAGAATTGGTTTAAGGCCAGATATTCCTTAGATCTTTCCATCTTTTTGTTCAGCCAAGTTTCCCTACATCCTATGGGGGTCCGTACTTAAAGGTCATAGTCAACTAAGAAGCATGAAAGTCACATTTCTCCATGGTGCTGCCAAAGAAATAAGTCCAAATTCTCATTCTCAGAAAGCCTGAGATATGGTCAATGTGAAAGCAGGTCTTGAGCTTCCTGGAATCCCCCTCATCAGTAACAGAGTCTTAAGAACTTCAACACCTGCCACAGTCAGGGACTCTACAAGTTAGAAATACATAGAGATTGAAGCTCAGCAACTGGGAAGAAAGAAGAGGCACCTCAATTCTCATTGAACCACTGTAGGCAGCACTAGCAAGGTGACTGTTAGACTAGTGCTTTGAGAGGTTAGGAACACAGTAAAGAACCTCTAGAAATGAAAGGAGCACATCCATATTAAGACAAATAGTAAACCATAGTCACACCTAGATTACCCTAATTCTTCACCGTTTTCATCTGGTAATGAAGAGTTGTTATAAATAATTACTTCATGTACTATGGATCACATTATAAAAATGAGTGTACTATGTACCATTCATCATTCATTATTAAGGTTTTCTTTCATGGCAACC
The DNA here is from genome assembly GCA_004363605.1 of Indri indri. Lineage (NCBI taxonomy): Eukaryota > Metazoa > Chordata > Mammalia > Primates > Indriidae > Indri > Indri indri. The sequence continues at coordinate 2,580 of RJWJ010019913.1, read as the reverse complement.
CAAGAAACTCGAGTTGATTTTTGTTTTTTTTACATGCCTGCTCTCAGCCTGAAGGTAACTTTGAATGGTCTGCCAAAATTCTCAACAGCTCTTTTAATAGTATGAAACTTTTATTTTCAGAGCCCTTTCATATCTTGGACATTTTAAAATACAAACAAAAATACAGATAAACTCTAAAAATTAGAATTTGTGCCCTTACTGCAGATACCTTTAAATGTGTGTACACACACACAATTTAAGAGATGACTAAATGTATTTGGAATTAGCAGGAAGGGGAAAGGGAGACAGACACCATTCAAATAGTAGTAGAAATTAAACAAAAATATTTCTAAGCAAATGTTAACCGAAATTCAGAAAGTCTTGTACTGTATAATTTCATCAATGTAAAAGTTTCTTTGGAAATAGTAAAATTATGGTGTGATCCTGCTATTTTCTTAGCCAATTTTCTTTCCTTTAATAAATATAAGGTAATGAAAAATGTAAACACTACAGTAACTGGAGGTCGCATAAACACGGTTTTTCCAAAAGTCAAGATTTTTTCTCCTGTTTTGGCTCACTGATGAAAAACCCAGATTTAAAGTCATGAGGTTGACTTGTTAGTGAAAATACCTGCCCCACTACACTTAGTCAAGGAAAGCAAAACTACCAAAAGAGGTGATAGTTGTGTGTGGTGCTAGCACTCCATCAGCAGTGAACGCAAAGGAAGTCAGAACAAAGGAAAAGAGGCAGTTTTGGGGATTTTGATGAATCCACCCATCTGCTGGGTTGGATTGTGTGCAGTGAGCCCTCGCAGAGGACAGCTCATTGCTATCCCTTCCTGCCCTCAGTAGATCATCCTGTCTTCTATTTACAAAATTCCCTATGATTCTATTATCCAATTAGAGAAGGAAATTCATGATATCATCAAGAGGAAATTAGTCTGACAGTTGCTGTTTTCTAGGAGAATAAGATCCAGGACTGTCAGTTCTAAAGTGAGGTGAACTTACTAAAAACGCAGGAAGTTGATGCACAGGCCTGAGGCAAAGTCTCCCTCCACACTCCTGCTCCAGGAACCCCGTGGAGAGGATTAAACTGCACAGTCCAAAACAAGAACACAAGCACCTCTCACTTCTTTCCACAATCCTTCTCTCATGTGTGCCCACAATACGTGAAACATACCAGATTTATACCCATCAATTGGTAGCTCTTATATTTCTATCATTATAAACACTATGCTAACATTAAAGATATCACAATTCCCAAAACAGTGTTATAGAGTTAAATTTTATTATCCTCATTTTATAGATTTTTTTTTTTAAAAGCATGAGTATTAAGTATCACATTATTAGCATTTAAACCCAATTTTGGCTGATTATAGAGCCTTAGTTTTCAGCCACTATGCATGGTTGTTAAGAATACAAGCTATAACTAGCTGAGTTCACATCCCGGCTCTGCCATTAATACCTATGTAATTTACTTAATCTTTGGGCCTCAATGCTCACACAGCTGTTGTGAGTTTAATATTAAAACATTTGCTTAGCACATACCAAGAACTATACAAGGGTTTGCTATTATCATTATCCTTGTTATATTAACAGCTACCAGGTTTTTAAAAAAATTTGATATCCTGTGTAGACCAGCTCATCTTTCAAGTTTCAGGATGTGTAGAAAGGGTCGTATATCTGGCTATTCCAGTACTTCCATGCAGCAAGGAAGGGTTTTTTAATCCCCCAAAACAAAGACCCACAGTAGTTTAATCACTGACCAAGAGTCATGTAATCATAAGAGCATCCAACCTGTGCCTGTATGTTATGGGCATTCAAATGATGATGACGGAGCAGCTAGTCACAGAGCACACATGGGCCAAGACCCAGGAGAAAACCACTGGATGTAGCTGTCTCAATCCCACTGCACTGCCTCTCCCTCAAGGCTGTCATCTTCCTCCTCTTGTATGCCAAGAGTGCTAACAGCACAGTAAACCTCTGCTGGCAAAACAAATCTGACAGCTTTGCTGCAAATCAGTGGTACCTTCCCCCAACATGGCCAGCAGCAGAGGAATATCAGTAGGTAAAGAGTGAAAGTAAAACGACAACTTAAGCCTTAAGTGGTAACAACACACAGCCAACAACAATACTGAGCATTATTTCCAACAGCAGTTGTGCAAGTTGTTAGATTATTCCAGAACTTGGCCTACAGATATTCTTTCATTATAGTAACTGAAAACTCTATTGTTCGATTGCTATTTCTCTTAGTTAAGTATTTACTAGCTGTTTGATACATATTAGATATAAGCATAACTATGATATTCTATCATAAAATAGTGCTAGCTTCAAAGGTACATTCGATACTGTAACTCTTAAGGAGCAACAAAACTTAGAGATGTAAGCCTCAAGGTGCACGTTTGTGAAGCACTGCTCAGAGTTAGTATACTATGAGACATGCTGTAACAAATTGGCCTCAGCCAAAATTTACCTTCTAATATATTACAGACATAAATCTTTCATTGAGATGACAGCTTGTAAAAAATTATTTTCCATTGTATTCAAAGTATCCTTTTGTCTCGTTCCCCCATGAAAGTTTTCTCCATATATCATCTTTTCT